>CABHPQ010149604.1:0-23354 GCA_902168405.1 Peromyscus aztecus
TGGCCTTTAGTTCCTGGACTCAGCCTCTCTGGGCTAGACTATAGTATGTGCCATGACACCAGGCTCTCCCATACACGTTCAATTTGGTGGCGGAGATCATGAACAGTAATGTTTCACTTGGGTCATCCTATCTGTAAGGTTTGAAATCATTGGTACGAAAACGATAGTGTTTATGAAGCCACAGGATTCCAGTTGTGCACTTCTGAGTGCACCAAAACAAGTAACCAGAAAACTACTTAATAAAAAGATAAGGTCTCACCATGTAGCCCTACCTGGCCTAGAACTCTCTATGTAGACCAGGCTACCTTCAAATGCATAGAGATCCACCTGCCTCTGCCTTCCAGCTGCTGGGATTACGGTGCGATCACCACACCCTGCTGCAGACTATACACTCGCTGATGGCAAATCCATATTCAATTGGCTTTTTATGTAAAGGTTTATTTTTAATTGTGTGTATGTGGGGTGGGTAGATGCCTGCAGAGGCGAGATGTGTCAGATCCCAGGAGCTGGGGTTACATAGGCTGTGAGAGCCTCACAGCAATGACAGGAACTCAACTCGACCCTCTGCAAAAGCATCATCACTCTGTAAAAGGTTTTCTTGGTTTTTCAACAGGGTTTCTCTGTGTAAAGTCCTGGCTGTCTGGCTGTTTGGAACTCACTCTGTAGACCAGGCTGGTATTGAACTCACAGAGATCTGCTGCCTCTGGCTCCTGGGTGCTGGGATTAAAGGTGTGTGCCACTTTCTCAACTTCATCTTTATTAATTTCACAGACGTGGTATTTTTTAAATAATTAAATTCACAAATACTAGAGTAAAGTTTACATCCTTATGGGTGATAACAGTATTTAGCAAAGTTTCTCTGTGTAGCCCTGGCTGTCCTCTGCCTGGGATTAAAGGCATGTACTACAATGCCAACTCCATCTTTTGTTTTTTTTGTTTTTTTTTTTTAACATGTATGTATTTACTGGAAGTGGGGGATGAAAGTGCCATGGTATGTGTCGAGGTCGGAGGACAACTCTGAAGAAGAGTCACTTCTCCCCTCCAGCCTGTGAGTTCTAGAAATTAAACTCCAGCTGTCGGGCTTGGTGGCTTTACTCACTGAGCTATCCATCTGGCCGGCCCCACTGCTGTCCCGTAACATTATGATTATGTTACTTCTAACAGAAAGTATTGCAGGAGGCTATTTCTGGAAAGGACAGCACATATCACCTTTACATCATGTCTGTCCTATCTGAAAAAAACAAAAAACTGTGGCTGTCTGGAACCCCACTTGTGAGACTCCAAGGACTACAACTTGGAAGGCAGACTACGATATACTATGAGGGCTGGTCTCAAACAAACATAAATAAAAAAGGAAAGGCAACCATGGAAAATAAAAAGGCTACTCTACTAGGCTAATACATTACTCCAACAGTGTCATAATTTTGCCCAAAGCTAGGTATGTTTCTTCAGGTTTCAACCAACAGTTCTCTAGAAATGCTCCTTGCAGACACACTGACTTGTCCAACAGAAGAACCTCACCTTGGATTTACCCCAAAAGAGGGTCTCAAGCGCTCAGCAGTGACTCTGAAAGGAGGCAGTCCAAATGTAAGAGGGTAAGTCCCCCCAAAAAGCTGAGGCTCTGCCCATAGCAACAGGTGACCCTTGCTGTAAAGTTAGAGGATAGGTACACAAATAAATGTATAGGACTTTACTAAATTTTTAAAATGCAAATGTTAACACGTGTGCATTATAATCTTAGCAATGAGCTGCAAAGGCTTAAAGCCTTGATCTTTAACTGGAATATAATTACTATATATTATAAAACTACCCTTGATTTTAAGTAATTAAACCAGAGGCTACAGAGTAAGTACAAAATCATGAATATTTCTCTGTGGTTACAGCAAAACACAATTTACTGAGATACAGCGTCTATTTCAGAGGTGGGTGGGGGCGTGGTGTTGTGGCTGAACCTAGATCCTTGTGCATGCTAAGCAAATGCCCTACCACTAAGCTACACCCTCCAGCCCAAACTACTTTTTTTTATGTGGTGTGGAAATCAAACTCAGGGCCTTGACTGGTAAATCCCTAGTCTCTTTTTAAAGAACTAATCTGAAAAATCCAGAGAAAGTTATGACAGATGTCTCTTACCTCATAAATGTTGGGGTGCCACATTTTGGTCAAGAATCTGAAGGTAGGTGGTGAATATGGATAGTCAATAGGAAATTTAATATGTGCCTGAAAAGAAAGAAAAAGATAATGCTAATAAATGAGACAAGTTGTTCATTGGCCTAATAGTTCACACTATTATATCCCAAAGAGGCAAAGTTCCTTTCTGAAAAGCAAGCTGCTGAGAAGTCATTTACAGTATCAGGGTTACTAGAATATTCTGTCAGTATCTCAGCAAATATTTACGTCTTTGTTAAATCACCCAAATTCAACTCGCAGGAATGAAAGGTAAGATGTACCAAATACTGAGGCTGCTGTTCCCATGCACAGTGGGACCCACTTCATCCAGATGTGCACCTTACTGCTAAGCTAGTCCTCATCCTCTGCTAGCATTATTTTTGTGGCAAACAAAACAACAATATGGTTTTCTAGCAAATAACAGAATACATTTTTCCTTTTCATTGACATCATGCAAACATTATGTCCTCACTCAGCAACAATAACGTTGACATTTTGGTGTCTTTTCCTTTCAGTGACTCTTTTCATTATACAAATGCTCTTTTTCTACTCCTCAACCCTAACAAAAGGCACTTGCCACCAAGCCTCATGACTTGAGTTCAATTCCCAGGTCTTACAGTGCCACTTCTCACACATTTCCTCAACATTAATAAAGATTTTAAAACTTTTTTTTTTTTTTTTTTTTTTTTTTTGGTTTTTCGAGACAGGGTTTCTCCGTGTAGCTTTGCGCCTTTCCTGGAACTCACTTGGTAGCCCAGGCTGGCCTCGAACTCACAGAGATCCGCCTGGCTCTGCCTCCCGAGTGCTAGGATTAAAGGTGTGCACCACTGCCGCCCAGCTTAAAGCTTATTTTTAAAAAAATTATTTATTTTATTTTATTTGTACTGAATGTTTTGTGTGCATGTATGTAATATGCACCATATGTGTGCCTAGTGACTTCGGAGGTTAGAAGAGGGTGTGTGATCCCCTTGAACTGGGGTTGGGGTTATGGATTGTTGAGCCACCTCATGGGTGCTGAGAATCAAACCTGGATCCTCTGCAAGGGCCACAAGTGCTCTTAACCACTGAGTCAACTCCGAGGCTACCCTAAGACCTTTTTTTTTTTTTTTTTAAATTTGATAACAGGCTGGGATTTGGCTCAGTGGTAGAGCACTTTCGTACCATGTATGAGGCCCTAAGTTCAATTCCCAGTACTGACAAAAAGGAAAATTTGGATAACAGGGTAGTGTGTGTGTGTGTGTGTGTGTGTGTGTGTGTGTGTGTGTGCGCGCGCACGCGCGCGCAAAAATAAAATATTGACAACGTATGTATATGAAAATGTCACAATAAAATGCATTTGTTAACAAAAAAGTGATTCAAAAAGGAAAATTTAATACCTCGAAATGTAAATATACTGAATTTTTATTGTTTTTTCCCTGTTTTCATATTCTGTTTTTGCCTATATCATATCATGAACATTTTTTATTATAAAATATTCTTATGCTGGGCCAGCCTGGGCCACATAAGATCGTCTCAAAACCACAAAAAGCTAGCCATGGTGGGACACATCTACAATTTGGGAGAAAAAATGTACCAAAAGTTCAAAGTCACTTCCAGCTACACAGTAAGCTCAAAGGCAGCCTGTGCTAAGTTGACAGTATCAGAAGGACCTGTTTTGGCAGCACATATACTAAAATTGGAATGCTACAGAGAAGACTAATATGGACCCTACCCAAGGAAGACATCCAATTCATGAAGCATATTTTAAATTTTTAAAAAATTTTCCATATTTTAAAACATAAATAAAATAAAATAATCTCTAAGTGTGATTATTAGTGTTAGCATAATATTTGATAACATACATAAACAGATGAGCCCTTTTTTCAGACAGGCTATGTAGCCCAGGCTAGCCTCAAACTTGGAGTCCTCCTGCCCACCCATGTAGTAACTAGGACTATGGGTACGCACATGAATCATTTCTTTCAAAAGGGTTTTTTTCTTTTTCTTTAAAAACTTAATTTTTGTGTGTGAGCTTTATTTAATTACTATACTAGTTAATATAAAACATATGACATGTTTTCTTAGCCTCTGTATTCAGGCATGAACCTGTAATGTTCTCAAACAGTAATCCAAAAGAACAGGCCCTAATCTTAAAAGAGCCATGGTGGAAAGGGACCAAACGGTCGATCTGTCTGTAGTCTTCTGTTTGTAGTCTTCAAGAACAACTAATGGAGTTTCAAGTATTCACACAAGGAAGACTACTACAATCCTAATATCAGTCTACACTGAAAACAACATTGCACACAAAAATCATTCTTGACGCCCCAAACATCTTAAATAACTGAATGAAAATCTTAAGCAATCAAGACTAGTTCAAATCCAGCATCATCAGGACAAAAGGGGTTTTCTTACCTTGGGACAGTTAGGCTATTCCTTGCTCTTTTGATATAATACTTTACAATATGCGTTCTTGGAAAGAGCTCATATTTAAAATACTAAGAAATATAAAGGGGGGGCTGGAGAGACAGCTCAGTGGTTAGAGCACTCTCCGCTTTTGCAGAGAACCCAGGGTTCAGTTCCCAGCAGCCACATGATGGCTCACAACTGTCTGTAACTCCAAACCAGGAGATCTGACCCCCTCTTCTGACCTCCTCACTGCATGTATGTGCACATACATACATACATACATACATACATACATTCAGGCAAAACATTCATACACATAAAATAAAACATAGATTTTTTTAAAATGAGTTCTGTTATAAAAGCAATGAAAAACAGTTCCCAAACTTTATAAAGATCAACTATTTCACACTTCTAGAAAAATAGTCAAAGCCAAGCATGGTAGCACACAGCTCTGATACCAGCACTCAGGAGGCTGAGACCGGAAGGACTGACAAACTCTAGACCAACACCAGCTATACGGCAAGACACTCTCCAAAAAAAGAAAAAAAAAAATTAAAAGACCAAAAGCGTGCATCATTTTTCAGAGGCTATTCACAAAAACGGCAGAGTTTCATAAGAACAAGTTTATGGTTTAACTAAATCTAGTCCAATGTACGATTGCAAAAAAAAAAAAATAAACCAAATTAACTTAAAACAAATATTTTACAAATTCAACCTAAAAACCTAAGGTGGGTGGTGGGGTGTGGGTAGTAGTAGGGTGACAGTGATGAAGCCCAGCCCCATGGCGACACCGCCTCCTACCCCGGGAGCTGCCATTATTTCTAGTTGTGTTCTAAACACCCCACTTGCAGGCCGGGTGGTGGGGACCCACACCCAGCACTCGGGTGGCAGAGGCAGGTGGATCTCTGTGAGTTCAAGGCCAGCCTGGTCTACAGAGAGAGTTCCAGGACAGGCACCAAAACTACACAGAGAAACCCTGTCTCAAAAAAAGAAAAAGAAAAAGAAAAAGAAAAAAGAAAACAACAAACTCCACTTGCAGAAAAATGTCTATTTCACCTGATTTGAAGCAGGACAATCATGCAAACAGTTCCACTTATGGCTTTTGTTGAAAACAACTGCCTAAAATTATTAAAGTACTCAGTATTAAAGTATTCAGAAGTACCCTACGCAGTGAGAAAAATATACACACATGACAATAACAACAACAAAAAAACGGGCTGGAGAGATGGCTCAGAGGTTAAGAGCACTGACTGTTCTTCCAGAGGTCCTGAGTTCATTTCCCAGCAACCACATGGTGGCTCACAACCATCTGTAATGAGATCTGGTGCCCTCTTCTGGCCTGCAGTCAAACATGCAGACAGAACACTGTATACATAATTAATAAATAAATCTTAAAAATAAAAATAAAAAAAAAAAAAAAAAAAAAAAAAAAACCTGGAAGACAAAACTGGGCTTTGAGGTGCCCATGTCTTTGAAAAGTTCTGAAAATTTCCTATGAATTTAGAACACCACACCAGTATGTGGGCCATGTGTATGGACAGATACATGATGTGTATGTGATGTGCATGCCCGACAAGGGTCAGAAAGTTCACAGTTCTTCCTGTGCAAGGAAGAACTGAAGCCCAAGGCCAAGTTGTCAACCACCTGGCTCAATGTTAAAAGTGCTCCCTAACGCAAGCACGCACGCACGCACAGGCACACACCACAAATCCCAAGTAAATCAAAGCTATCTCTATACAATCATCAACATACATTAAACTGAATTTATTGGCCACACATGAAAAAGAACATAGACTTTAGAAAATTAGGTTAAAATTACTAGGCAAGCTAGCAATTATAACAAGCACACTAAATGTTAAATTTTAAAAACTGTATTAGTGAGATGGTTTGATGGGTAAAGGCAATTGCCATTACACCTGGTGTGAGCCCACGTGGTAGGAGAGGACCAACTCCATTAAGGTGTGCTCCAGTCTTCACATTGTGACATGCACGCACACACACACATGCATAAAAAGCTGTAAAAAAAAAAACCCATAATTTACATATATTGTATGCAAAAAATATTTTAAAATAACCATATAATTATGTAAGACATAAAAATACAGCGAGAAAGGGAGAGGAGCAAGCGATTATTTGAAATTAAAATCCTGGCTAAATTTCCTGAAGATTTTTAATTTTTTAAAAATTTTATTATTGGAGAAGGAGAGATGGCTCAGTGGCCATGAGCACTTTCTCGGCAGAGGATCTGGGCTCAATTCCCAGCACCCACGTGGCAGCCCACAACTGTCCATTACTCCAGCAGTTTCAGGAGCTCTGACTTTCTGACAGACCCATATATGATGCACAGACATACATGTGAGAAAAACACTCATTCTGAATACAATTTTAAATATTTTTAAGGGATTTTTAGTTAAAGGGGAAGAGGGGTATGCACATGAGTGCCTATATGCACTCGAACACGTGTGTCTGTGTGTGGATTTGTGCATGTGAAGGGAGTGTCCATGGAGGCCAGAGAGGGTATCAGAGGTCTCCTGAAACTGGAATTACAGGTGGTTGTGAATGCCCAATTTGGGTGCAAAATTCCACAAGAACAGCAGGTGCTCTTAACTGCTGAGCCATCTCTCCAGCCCCTACTGAAGATTTTTTGTTTTTGTTTTTGTTTTTCAAGACAGGGTTTCTCTGTATTGCTTTGGAGCCTGTCCTGGAACTCACTCTGTAGACCAGGCTGGCCTCGAACTCACAGCGATCCGCCTGCCTCTGCCACCCGAGTGCTGGGATTAAAGGTGTGCGTTACCACCGCCTGGCTTTCTATTGAAGATTTTAAATTAGCTCTTTTCAACAGGATTATAGAAAACTATGGCTGAAGGACTAATGGAGTCAGCAAGATAGCACAAGCCACAAATTGTTCTTGGAAACTGACACAGGTTTTGAGTTCTGGCCAGCCTGGAACACATAGTTATACCCTGTCTCATACACATAAAACTAACGGAAAGGAGAGTATTAAGTGTCTCAAATCATTTCCATCAAGGTAAGGGGAGATGGAGGTAGGAGTGTAGTGGTTTGAAAGAAAACGGCCCCCAAAATGGAGGGGCACCATTAGGAGGTGTGGCTTTGTGGAGTGGGTGTAACCTTGCTGGAGGAAGTGTGTAGTTACTGTGGAGTGGGCTTTGAGGTCTCTCTTGCTCAAGCTTCCCTCAGTGTGACGCTGAGTCCACTTCCTGTTGCCTTCTGATCAAGATGTAGCCTTTACCATGTCTGTTTGTACATTGCTCTGCTCCCTGCCATGATAATGGACTGAACCTCTACATTATAAGCTGTCACCTCAATTAAATGTTTTCCTTTATAACAGTTGCCACGGTCATGATGTCTCTTCACAGCAGTAGAAACCCTCACTAAGACAAGGAGGAACAATGAAAAGATAGAACAATGGAACAAAGGCTTTGTGTTTGGGCCCTGACAATTTATTAACCCTGTTATTTAAATCTCTACACTTTTATTTTTCCTCTTTTTCTTTTTTTTAGATGAGGCCTCATTATAGTAGCCCTGGCTAGCCTGTAACTCACAGAGATCTATCTGTTTCTGCCTTTCAAGTGCTGGGGTCAGAGGTGTGCACCACCATGCCTGGATAAGCTTCAATTTATTTATATAAAATAAATATATTTATGTATGATGATAATGTTTTATAAATATATTTTTATATATTATGAAAATATAAAATACACACATACATACACACACACTTAAAAAAAACTTTAGGTAAGGTGGCTCTTGTCTTTAACCCAGCACTCGACACTGGGAGATGGATCTTTGTGAGTTAGAGGCAAGCCTGGTCTACAGAGCTAGTACTAGGATAGCCAGGGACACAGAGAAACCCTATCTAGAAAAACCACAGTGAATGAATGAACAAACAAGTGCAATTAGGGGCTGGAGAGATGGCGCAGCAGTTGACAGCGCCGGCTGCTCTTCCAGAGCATCGGGGTTTGATCCAGCACCCACACAGCAGCTCACAACTGTCTGTACTTCCAGTCCCAGGGGACCCAATGCCCTCTTCTGGCCTCTGTGGGCACTGCATTGCACACACGTGGCGCACAGACATACATGCAGACAAAATATCTATACACACAAAAATTAATAAATAAAAAATAAAAGATAAAGTGAAATTTTAAAAATGAGAAAGTTTTCATTAAAAGAACAATCTAGGAAGCTTAATGTTCATTATAACTGATGATTAAAAACAAAATAAAAGTCAGACATGGTGGTGCACACCTTTAATCCAGTACTTGAGCAGAGGTATGCAAGTTTCTGTGAGTTCCAGGCCAGCCTGGTCTACATAGTTCTAGAACTACTTAGAGAGAGACAGTCTCGGAAGGGAAAAAATAAAAATGAAATAGATCACAGTAGCGTGTTTCCCATTAATGCAAAACACAGCAGCTGGAAGGAAGGGGAAAACCCAAAGGGCAAATCTTTGTAAAACTGTCAGATTCCAGAGGGCCCAGGAGGGCTTACTGGCCACTGACACTTGCCACCAAGCCTGACAAGCTGAGGTCCATCCCACAAACACAAGTGGTGCAGGAGAAAACAACTCCTGCATGTGTCCTCTGACCTCCACACGAGAGCGACAGCATACATACATATTACATGCAACACAAATTCAAATGTAATAAAAAATGTTCATTCCATAGAAGGTGGGCATAACTGTATTCCTGACACCAAGGAGGCTGAGGCAAGAGAACTGAACGGTTTTTTTTTTTTTTTTTGGTTGCTTTTGTTTGTTTTTTGTTTTTCTTTTTTGTTTTTTTGAGACAAAGAAAAAAAATATTTGTAAGAGATGTCTCAACAGCAATACTAGAAGCAACACATGCTTTCAAAAGTCTATAGAAAAATTATTCAATCTAGCAAAACTATACTTCAATTACAAAGTATGTATTTTCAGATGTAAGAATGTCAACATTATCTTTAATGATACTCTTAGAACTGACACCTCACATCCCCACACTCTGAAGACTGTAACTAACCACTGCGGTGGCACAAGCCTGTAAGCTTGGCACTCAGGAAACAAGAGACAGGGTATCTAGAGCACCAGGCTAGGCCAGTCTGGGCTACAAAACAAGACCCTTACCTCAAAAGAACCAAAAACCACACAAACAAATGTTTAAAAATGTACAAGACTCAAAAGAATAAACTTATCAAAGTGAATAATTAGTGTAACCACTAAAAAACAAGGTAAATTAAAAAAAAAAAAAACCTCTTATTTTAGCAACAATTATTTTGATGGGGAGTAATTAAGGTAAGACTGGGCATATTCCTGGTGGTAAGGCTGTGGCCAGGATTAAAGAGGGCATCTGACATGACCTCTGACCTCCAAACACACATTTACACACACGAGAATGTGTGCCCACACACATGCACTTGCACTCGCGAATGTGCATGTGTGCACACAGACAATGGGCATGGTGGTGCACTTAATCCCAACATACAGGATATTAAAGCAGGGGATCCGGAATTCAAGGTCACCCTCCACTGCAGAGTGGGAATCCTGAAGCCTAAGAATAAATCTACAAGGATAACTGTGATTCTATGCTGAAGACTATAAAATATTCATGGGGAATCTTTTTGTTTGTTTAGACATAATCTATATAGCCCTAGAATCTCACTATGTGGACCAAACTGACCTTGAACTCACAGAAATCCACCTGTCTCTGCATCTGCTGGAATTAAAGGCATGCACAACCATGCTTGCTGATAAATTTTTTAAATGAGTGTGCAGCTGAAGTTTTCCTGTGTCCCCTGGCCCGTGGCCAGGACAATCTCTCTCACCCGCCAGCCACTGGGACCCACACACAGAGGCTTATATTATTTACAAACTGTATAGTCTATGGCAGGCCTCTTGCTAGCTAGCTTTTATATCTTAAATTAACCCATAACTATTAATCTATGTATCGCCACATGTTCTGTGGCTTTACCTGCATCCAATTACATGTTGCTCCTTGGGTGGTTTGCTGGCATCTCTCCACTCAGCCTTCCTCTTCCCAGAATTCTCCTTGTCTGCTTATCCCGCCTATACTTCCTGTCTGACTACTGGCCAATCAGTGTTTTACTAAACCAGTGTACAAAAGCATTATCCCACAGCATTTCCCCTTTTATGTTTAATTTAAAAGTAAGGTTTTAACTTTAACATAGTAAAATTACATATAACAAAACAGTTATCAAGCAAGAATTATAGTTATATTTAGTCTATTTGTATTTGGCAAAAATCAAAGAAGATATCCTATCTATCCTATATTTGTGAGTTCAAGGTTTCAAATCTACCTTATCTCCTATCAAAATCAAGGAAAACCATAACTATAACTATCTAGTCTTCAACTACATCAAAGACCTCAGAAGGATACAATATTACCTAAGTAAACAGGAAGAGCACTGTCAGCAACTTCCAAAAATCTAGAATGACAGAGACAGCTGGCTACCTGGACAGTTTCCCAAAGTTCTTCTATAACATTGGGGTATCCGTTCTTCAGTCTACAGGCCTAGAGTCTCTCAGTCACTTCTGTCTGTGTCCCTTAGAATGTCTGGCAGTTTCTTCTGCAAAGCGGAACCTGAAGGATCATTTCACCTTGTTTTGGCAAATTCAGTGGTCATTTTCCTATGTGTCCTGCATGTCCAATTTATACATTTTATCAGCAATCCAGGCAAGAACAGTTTCTTGCCCAAATGGCTATTTTTGCCAAGAAGACGATAAACTCCATATGGAGTGTCTTCGATGCTCATCATCTTCCTTGAAGTAATTGGTGCTTTCAGAAGCAGATGTGTCTCATTGTTCAGAAAAATTTAAGTTTTTAAAACATTTTAAATGCCATATTCTGTAGGTCTTTGAAGTGTTTGAAGATTACCTACCTAACTGAAATATATCTACATATATCTAAAAAACTTAATATGACAAGTTTGATTATCATGGAGACTAATTATTAATCTGTATTTCTTAATTATACATTACAACTGTATATGATCTATACAAACATAATACCTTAAATAAGAGTAGAAATATACATACAGTATAACAAAATTAATCTTAAATTTGTATCAATAAACTAAAATCCATAGCAATGTAAAACATTTTAAACAAGTTGCTAGTTACTCTTTATCCTATCATATCTATGTCCCCTTTTCTTCTTTACAAAGAGATTGCATTTATCATTTATAATCAACCCTCTTTAAATAAAAATAAACATTTATAAACAATATTTTGGGAATTTGGACGTAGCTTCTCATGCTACTTCCTGTTGGTCTTTCAATGGGTTTTGGGTCTGGGATAATTGTCATTGTTTAGGATGGTTGGTTTTAAGTTGTTATTGTTAATGGTCAGGAAAGAGGCTAAACAAAGGAGATTAGAGTTAAGATTCTTGTTTGAAAAAAAAAAGGATATAGGTAAGAGGTAATTATTGAATCTACTCAAAAAAAGATATAGAAATGATAGAATAAAGGGTAGATTGTGAATCTACTCTGAAAAGAAAAAAAGGATACAGACATGATACAGATAAAAAGGTAGAATACTGAATCTACTTTTAAAAGACAACTACTAGTTTTAAAGACTTTACATTGGATTGGATTTTTATGTTGTATACAAATTATATATATTGAGATTGATATTGTTAGAAAATGCTGTACGTATATTTCTAATCTTGTTCAAGACATTGTACCTATACAGTTCATTTAACAATGTAATGCAATTTGCTAATCCTTGAATGTTATTATTACCAACTATTAGGATATAAAGAAATGAAAGTAAGTAGTTAGAATTACAATCAAACTTGTAGTCATATTAGGTATGTTTTCAAGGTCAAGCAGATATATTTTAGATGGACAGGTCATCTTCAAACCCTTCAGAGATCTACAGAATATGGCATTTAAAATGTTTTAGTAACATAGATTTTTTTTTTCTTTCTTTATGACTATGAGACACGTCTGCTCCTGGCAGCAACAATCTACTTCAGAGAAGATATGGGCATTGAAGAAACTGCATATGGAGTTAACTTTCACTGTGGCAAAAGTTAGCCACTTGGCAACAAAGTGCCCTCACATCAACTGCTGACAGTATGCTATCCAAAATGGACAAACAGGACACAAAACAAAGGACTACCGATTCTTGCCAAGACAAGTGTGGTTGCAGCTTTGGCAACAGGCATCCTCTGAGGCCAGGACAATATGGCACCATCGCTGAAGTGGCTTTGCAATCCGGAAAAGGTACAGGGCCCCTTTCTTCGAAGGCAGCTGAACAGGCAGTGGACCGATGGCATCTGGTGTGCAGTGGAACAGTAGCTGAAACAGTTATTCTTGAAGGAGTAACTAGGCTGACCCAGTTTAACCTCTCAATGGTAGACTGGCATTTAATAAAGAAGATGAAGCCACCCATAAGCTGAGAAGAATGGGCAGCCAAATTCCAAAAACACCAGCAATTTCCAGAATTTAAAATCCTGAATCATGGCAAGACATTGGTGGAATTCGAGTTTATCTGGTACATGGACTACTCTCATCAAATGTGAGATCGAGCTGTAGGCCTTGTGTACATCCTACTTCACAAATGAGTCTGTTAGATACACTAAGCCTGTAGGCTGAAGATGATGCCCCAACGTTGTGGAGAAACCTCAGGTGACTGTCCAGGCAGCTGACTGTTTCTGTCATAACTCATTTTTTGGAAGTCACTTGTTTGCACTTCCTGTTTTACTAGGTAATATTATTTCCTTCTCGGGTCTCTGAGGGAGTTGAAGATTAGATAGTTGTAGTTAACAATTTTCCTTGTTAAGAAATTCAGAAAAGAGGGCTGGAGAGATGGCTCAGAGGTTAAGAGCACCGACTGCTCTTCCAGAGGTCCTGAGTTCAATTCCCAGCAACCACATGGTGGCTCACAACCATCTATAATGAGATCTGGCACCCTCTTCTGTATACATAATAAATAAATAAATCTAAAAAAAAAAAAAGAAATTCAGAAAAAAAACTCACTAAGGAGGTGTAAAGTGTTTAAGTTTGAAAGACATTATAAGATAGTTTTCTGTTGTTAATACAAGGCAGGATAGAAAGTGAATTAGGTATATTTTGGACTCACCAAAATAGGATGGATAATGGAATATTTTCTCTGAATTTGTCAATGCAAATGAACTAGACATTGTTGATGTATTTATTGCTTGTATATACTGTATATAGTTATTGTACTTATTGTATATAGTTTTTCTTATATTAGTTATAACTTATTTTTTTTATTTTTTTAGACAAAAAAAGAGGAAACGTAGTGATATTTTATTTGTACTTTAATAAAGTTTGCCTGGAGATCAGGGGAAAAGGTCACCCATTTTAGGCAAACAGGAAGTCAGGCAGCACATGCCCTTAATCCCTCAGCAGGCAGGATCTCTGTGTGTTCAAGGCCACACTAGGGAACAGAGCCAAGTGTAGTGACGACACACGCCTTTAATCCCAGTACCAACCATCGAGGCCTGGAGGTCTGTACAGACAGACAGAAAGTGACAGAGTTGGGTAGGAAGAGGAAGTGAGGTAGCTGGGCTAAGACAGCCAATGAGAGGGCAGAACAGCAAGGCAATAAAAGCCTGGGTAGACAGGAAGTTGGCGCATTTGGAAGCTGCAGGGTTGGTGAGGTAAGGTTGGCTGTGGCTTTCCCTATTTCCCTGATCTCTCTAAGTTCTTCACCCCTATATTTGGCCCCATGTTTTTTATTTAATAAGACCATTTAGAAATTTGTCTACATGAGTGAGGTAGCAAAATGCCTGAAATCCTATCACAAAAGACTGAAGCAGGAAGAATAAGTCTAAGCTACATAATCAAACCTGTCTCTAAAATAAAGACCTAAATAAGTGCAGAGATAAAGAAAACACATAGATTGAACTGTCATTAAAATGTCCATTTTCCAATGCAAAAATCCCATTCACTCCAACTAGTCCCCACACATACACACTGGTACTCCAGCATACACAGGTGTGCGCACACACAATGGGCATGGAGGTGTACTTAATCCCAACACATGTAAGAAAAAAAAATGTAAGCAAAGGAGGTTGGAGAGATGGCTCAGCAGGTAAGAGCCCTAGCTGATCTTCCAGAGGACCCCGGTTCTATTCCTAGCACCACAAAGTGACTCAGAACCATCTGTAACTCTAGTCCCAGAGAATCCAATGCCCTCTTCAGGCCTACACTGGCACTGAGTGCACATGGTGTACAGATAGATATACTGTACACATATTAAATTATATATACACCCTGCAGAGTCACTTGGAAACTAACAAACTGATACTAAACCTTCAATGAATGAGTGAGGATGTAGTCCAGTGGTTACTTAGCATGTTCAAAGTTCTAGGTCTGATCATCAGTTCCACAAAAACTTCACAAGGACAAAGAGTAGACAAAACAATCTTGAAATAAGAAACAAAATACCCCTTTAATCCCAGCACTTGAGAGGCACAGGGGGGTGGATCTCTGTGAGTTAGAGGCCAGCCTGGTCTACAGAGCCAGCTGCAGGACAGCCAGGGCTACAAAGAGAAACCTTGTCTCAAAAAACTAACCAACCAAACATTAAAACAAAAGAGAAACAATAATAAACCTGAATATATATTAGATTTCAAGACTTTATAGTAATTAAGACTGCCAAAGGTACAAGGACAAACAGACAAATGTAAGAGAAGTGTAAGCAGACACATACCCACTTGTACAGAGTCACCTACTTTATAACAAAGACACCACTTCAATTCAGTGAAAAAGGACAGTTCCTCTGTTTTGTTTTTGCAACAGGGTCTCACTGTGCAGCCCTGGCTGGTGCTGAACTCACAGAGATCCAAAGAAGAAAGGATCATTTTTTAATAAATAGCACACGCCTTTAATCCCAGCACTTGGGAGGCAGAGGTAGGCAGATCTCTGTGAGTTAGAGGCCAGCCTGGGCTACAGAGCTACAGAGTGAGTTCCAGGAAAGGTACAAAGCTACACAGAGAAACCCTGTCTCAAAAAACAAAACAAAACAAAACAAAACACCAAATAAAAATAACAACAGAAGCAAAATATTTAAATACTAAAGCCTATGAACCAGATGGCGGTACTGGCACATGCCTATACCAGAATTTGTAGGTGGAAAAGAAGGATAGAGTTTAGAAGAAGTCAAGGATATGAAACAACATCCTATCTCAAAAACAAACTTGGCACATTGGTACATACTTGTAATCCCAACAACTGGGAGGCTGAGATAGGAGGATTGCCAAAGTCAAGGCCAGCCTGAGCTACAAAAAGTAACCCTGACAAAAGAAAGCAAAAATACTATAAGAAAGTAATTGTATAATGTGAGACATAAATACAAAAAGCCACTTACAGCAAAGGACCTGAATGAATGAGCCAAAAAGAAGAAATACAGTATAGTATTCACCAGCCTGTTCATGGACTAAGAATTTGAAGTCTATATGAAAAGAGCCTCTTACAAAGCGAGCCAACAGTTTGAAAATGTAGAGTAATATGTCAGTGGGGAGTAATGAGCACAGGAAAAAGCCAGCCAGGCAGAAGGAAATCCACGTCAAGTGTCGTTTCCCACAGTAAGAAGGAACGAATAGTGGTGTGCCCACACACTCTCCTCCTGTGTGCCTGACTGGCATTACACACTAGACCCAGACTCCCAGGCAGGAGCTATGAATGACAACTGAAGAGAATTAGACTAACTCTAAAATAAAAGCAGTGGCAAAAGAGAAAAAACAAGAAATCTCTAACTCTTGACAATTTATCAGACGAAATTACAACCAGTAGATTTTAGTACAAAAGATGAAACTACACAATGGTTATCTCTGCTAACAGTCATTCAGATAAAAAAAAAACAATAAATATAACAAAGTTTTCACATCCCTTCACCAATCCATGTATTACATTCAAACAGTAACCAAGTTCAAATACGCCATCTCTTTAGAAAAGTAGCATTTTCTAAGATACAGAAAACAAATTAAACTGGCAGAGGATTAAGTTAGAACATGCTGCCTAACATTACCTAATTATTGAAGAATAGATTGTTAAGTGTAACAAGGTAGCTCATGGTCTTTTTTTAACACACCACCTCCAGAAAGAAAATTCTATGTCAGACAAGCAAACACTGGGAACCTGATGTCATATAACCACATATTTGTGATTATTCTGATTTCAAATATATGTAAATTCAGGAATGAACAAATGAAAAGGCTGTTGCTGCTCATGTTTTAACTAGAGCTGCAAAGAATAAAGGTACAGAATATATGCCTCCCATTATCACATGTAGGATCATCCCTCTTTCAAAAAGGTACATGCCATTTGTAACCTAATAATTGATGCCAGAAGAAGGGATGAGAGTAACTGGCACAAGGCCCTAGCACTACAAAATAGAAAAACAGCTAGGTATGATGGTATATGCATGCCTGCAATCAGAGACAGAGGGCTCCCCCAACTTCAAGGCCACAGAGGGCTATAATGGACAATCAGGGGAAAGACCCTTTAGTTATCAGATAAAAGAGGAAGGTAATACAATTCAGTGAGACCAAAGGTTAAGATGTCAGAGGGAAAAGGCTCACTTATTAATGACCTACCAGGGAAAGTTTGATTTCCAATGAAAAGGATTTTAACGGGATGTCTTGGGAAAGAAGTAACTTGCCAGGTGGTGACGGCAAACCCCTTTAGTCCCACCACTCGGGAAGCAGAGGCAGGTGGATCTCTGTAAATTCAAAGCCAGCCTGGACTACAGAGTGAGTTCCAGGACAGCCAGGGCTGTTATACAGAGAAACCCAGTCTCAAAAACAAAAGGAAAGGAGGAAAAGAAAGAAAGAAAAAAGTAACTTACACACTCACAAAGATTTTATGTTCAATATGAAGGCAAGATTTAGACAACCAAATGGTATCTTATTTGAACCCAAAATCTTTCTCAGAAGAATAGCCTAAAAAGCAGTCTCAAAAATCCTGGTGTCAAAAAGACCTAAACTTTGACCTTTAGCTACTCAAGGGAAACAAAATCACAGTTCCAGTATAATTTCCAAAAAAGGATGTAAGACAGGAAGAAAGGAAGAAAGAAACTAGTACCAAAGAGTCCATCATAGTCTTAGAACGTTCTGAGTCCATTTTAATACTGCACATAAATTATTTTATGTATACCTTGAAAATAACCTAGTCTATCAAACAGGGTATCTTCACTGGATATGGTAACATACACCTATAATTCCAGCACTTGGCAGAGAGGGAACAAGGCAGTAAGATGCCATTAAGTCTGGGGCCAGCCTGAACTACACGGAAAATTTCAGAACAGCCTGGGCTACAGAGTAAGACCGTATCTCAAAATAACAAACAAACAAACAAAAAAGTCAGGATACTCTTAGGGGTCTAAAACTAAGAGGCAGGGCAAATATTCTAAAGTAAATCTGAGCAGTGAGCCTTAAATTTTTAAATATAAACTGTCCACCAATATCTGAGTGTCAGCTCTGGGAAAAGAAATCTTCATTCTTTGAAGACAGGGTCTCATTACATAGCCTTGGCTGGCCTGGAACTCACTATGTGGACCAGGAGGAGATAAATCCACTTGCCTGGTCTGCAGGAGCACCACACACGTGACCAGTGCTACAGAGGTAGAAGAGGACATCAGACAGCCTGGAACTAGAGTTACAGATGTTGTGAGCTCTTAACCACTGGGCCAACTCTCCAGACCCTCAAGCCCCAACCCCATTCCGTCAATGGACTGCTTGGTAGAAAAAGGTCCCTGACACCAAGCCTGATGACCTGATTCAACCCCTGGGAGACTGAATCACTCATTCCCCTAACTGTTCTCTGACCCACACTTGTATATCATAGCCCATGCATACCCACACACACAGACACACAATTTTTTTTGTTTTTTTGTTTTTCAAGACAGGGTTTCTCCATGTAGTTTTGGTGCCTGTCCTGGATCTCACTCTGTAGACTAGGCTGGCCTCAAACTCACAGAGATCCTCCTGACTCTGCCTGCCAAATGCTGGGTTTAAAAGCGTGTGCAACCACCACCCGGCACATTTTTTTAAAAAATGAATAACATATTAATTTTTTAAAAAGCATCTATATTTATTTAATTAATTTTTTTGAGACAGGGTGTTTCTACATTTTGCAGGATTTTTGTTCACGTTGACATTCCGAGACTACCAATAAAGTTTACCTTGAATCAGGGGGCAGAGTCAACAACTGGCTGACTGGAATTAGCCATAGAGGTTTTGGAGGACTGGGGGGGAGAGGGGGAGACACGCAAAGGAAGTAGTAGGGAGGGGCTTAGAGAGATGCTTGGGCCTTTTCAATCTGGGAAGCGTGGAGAGACAGGGTCAGCTGATCATTCCTTAGTTCCTCTTTGGTTCAAGGTAAACTTTAGTGACAGTTTGGAGTGTCAGTGCAAGCAAATATTCCACCAAACAACATAGACCAGGCTGGCCTGGAACTCAGAATGCTGCAATTAAAGGCTTATGCCACCATGGCCGGGAGCATCTGTATTTTCAAAGTAACTGACGGACAGGCTTAGGAGAACACACTTGTAATCCCAGTATTCAGGGAAGCTGAGGAAAAGTAACCTTGAGTTCAAGGCTAGCCTGGGCTACAAAGTGGAGCCCTTGGGAAGAAGGAAGGTGGGGAGACATTTCCATAAACTAACAAAAGCAGATTTGATCTGGCATAGTCCTAGAGTGGAACAGAATCGTTTGGGGATTCTAATTAGAAACTCAATATTCAAATCCAGCATGGTTAACATACCTTCAGTCCCAGCTACTGGGGAGGCTGAGGCAAGAGAATAAAAAAAAAAAAATCAAGGTTTTGGAGCTATTGAGATGGTCCAGGGATTAAGAACATGTACTACAGCTGGGCAGTGGTGGCACATGCCTTTGCACTTGGGCGGTAGAGGCAGGCAGATTTCTGAGTTCAAGGCCAGCCTGGTCTACAGAGTTCCAGCATAGCCAGGGCTCCATGGAAGAACCCTGTCTTGAAAACCCAAAAATAATGAATGACTGAATGAATGAATGAATGATGTGCTACTCATGTAGGACTCAAGCTTTTTCCCAGCACTGTCAGGCAGATCACAACTACCTGTAACCCCAGCTCCAGGGGATCCAACACCTTTAGCCTCCATGGGCACCTGCACTCATGTGCATATACTCATCCACAAATATATAATTTTTGTTTTATTTTGGCATTTTGAAAGAGGGTTTCTTTGTGTAGACTTAGCTGTCCTGGAACTAGCTCCGTAGACCTCCTAGGCTGGCCTTAGCTCACAGAGATTTGCCTGCCTCTGCCTCCCTAGTGCTGGGATTAAAGGTGTGTGCCACCTACCACCACCAGACCTATATGTAACTAAAAATTTAAAAAAAAAAATTCAAGGCCTGTTGTGGAATATTTGTCTAACTGGGCAAAGATGTGTTACATTTGTTTATGCTGTATTTGCTTAACTATGTAAAGATGTGTTGCTTTTGTTTTATCTTGCCTGCCTAAGGCATCTGATTGGTCTAATAAAAAGCTGAATGGCCTATAGCTAGGCAGGAGATGGCTAAGCAGGCCTGGTGAGCAGAGAGAATAAGTAGGAGGAGGAATCTAGGCTCCGGAAAGAACAAGGGAGAAAGAAGGGGAGATGCCAGGGGCCAGCCAGCCAGCCACCAGCCAGGCAGGCATGAAGGAAGCAGGAAAGTAGGACACACAGAATGAAAGAAAGGTAAAAAGCCCTGAGGCAAAACAGAGGAGGAGAAACAGGTGAATTTAAGTTAAAAAGCTATTGAGAAACAAGTCTAAGCTAAGACTGAGCATTCATAACTAATAATAAGTCTCCGTGTCACGATCTGGGGGCTAGCAGTCAGGGAAAGACTGCTACATTTAAGACCAGCCTGGGCCAGGCGGTGGTGGTGCACGCCTGTAATCCCAGCACTCGGGAGGCAGAAGCAGGCAGATCTCTGTGAGTTCGAGGCCAGCCTGGTCTACAGAGCTAGTCCAGGACAGGCTCCAAAGCTACAGAAAAACCCTGTCTCGAAAAACCAAAAAGACCAGCCTGGGTAACTTAGAGAGACCTTGTCTCAAAACAAACAAGTACTAGAAGGATGGCTCAGCACTGAAGAGCACTTGCTGTTCTGGTGGAGAATTTGGTTCCTAGCACTCACATCCAAGTAGCTCAGAATCGTCCGTAACTCAAGTTCCAGGACATGCCTTGTTCTGGCCTCCATGAGCACCTGCACACATGTGATGCACACACATACACTTAGACACACACAAACACAGGTAAAGTAAATAATCTTAAAAAAATTAAAATGCTTTTTAAAGGGCCGGAAGCATAGCTCATTAGCACATTTGCCTAGCATGTACAAGAGTTCAATCCCAGTCACACACACACACACACACACACACACACACAATGTACACCACTATATATCAATTTTCAAAGAACTAAGCTGTGATGGTTAGTTTTAAGTATCAACTTGACACAACCTGGAATCAACTGGGAAGACAGTCTCAAAGAGAAATAGTTCACAGCGAGTTGGCCTATGGACTTGTCAATGTAGCATCTTAAGTTAACTGATGTGGGAAAACAGAGCCTACTGTGGGTGGTGGCACCATTCTCTAGGCAGAGTCCTGAACTGTATCCACAGAGAACTCAAGCTGAGCCTAAGCAAGCAAGAAGGTGAACAAGTTCACAATATCACATGCGTTCTTTTTTCTCTCTTCTCAACTGTGGTATGACTAGCTGCTTCAGGCTTTGCCTTGACTTTCCCAGTCGAGGACTGTAAAGCTAGAATTGTGAGCTGGAATAAAAACTCTTTTCCCTAAGCTGCTTTTTTTCCAGAGTATTTAATTACAACAGCACAAACCAAACAAGGACATCATTATTTTATGTATATGGCTCTTCTGTCTGCATTGATGTCTATGCACCACATGCATGCAGTACTCAGAGGCCAGAGGACAGAATCAAATCTCCTGGGAATAGTTACAGATGGTGTGAGCTACCATGCAGATGCTGTGAATCAAACCCAGGTTCTCTAAAAGAGAAGCCAATGTTCTTAACTAACCCCTGAGCCATCTCTCCAGTCCCAGTTAAATAATTTACTTGCTGTTTGTCTTAGCCTCTAATTCTCTAACTTGCTAAGTAGCCATGGATGGCCTTGAACTCTTGATCTTCTCATTCCCCACATCCAAATGCTCAGACAAACTACAGGTCTGTGCCACTACCACAAACTTAGAAAACAGCATTTTAAAAACCGAAATATTTAGCTGGCCTGAAGACACATGCATTCTGAGTGCTAGGATTACAGGCATGTGTCTTCGGGCCTAGCTAAATATTTCCATTTTTTTAAATGCTGTCTTCCAGAGGTCCTGAGTTCAATCTGCAGCACCCACATGGCAGCTCACAACCATCAATAGTGGGGTCTGATGCCCTCTTCTGGCCTGTAGGCATACATGCAGATAGAGCACTCATAAAATACATACATAAATTTAAGGCTGAAGCAGGCAGGCGTAGCGGCACGCCACCCGGGGAAGGAGCCATCTCCGTGAGACCGAACCAGAACGGATCTGAACACTCTGTCTGAGGCCAACCCAGGACCCAGCTGTTGATCCTGCGAAACCCAACAACTTGGAGGTGTTGGTGAGACTACCCCGCTCAGCTGAAATCCATCCGGGAGAGGTTTCAGAATCCTACAGTTTGAAGTCTGAGGAAACAAGATCAGCTGAGGAATCAACAAATGAGCAAAACCTGACCCAAGAACACAGAAGAAGGCACCACCCAACCACCAAACCAGATCACCAGAATCGTAAGTATACACATCACCGACTGAGAACAGGTAAGCTCCTATCTCCAGAACGATAGATCAGGCCTCAAGCCCCTAGGCCCTACACACCGGAGTCCCAGAGACCAGACAGCTACCTTTCCCTGCTCCCCCACCAACCCCCCTCCAAAACAAAAAACAAACAAAAAAACTAACCCCTGCGAATCTAACAACCACTGAAACCATAAGCACACCCTGCACCAACTGGGAACAACTGCTCCCAGAGACAGAACCCACTAACCCTGATCTGACTAAGCTGCTCCCGAAGAAACAGAGCCCAACAACACCGATTTAACCAAGAACTTCTAGTGAACCTAGACTAAAAATTAGAAGAAGAGAAGCACCTTCAGATACAAACACCATCTGCACTGAGCAGAGAAAAAGATGAGTAGACGCTAGCGGAAAAATACAGGCAACAACATAAAGACCTATATGACAACACCAAAACTTACCGACTCTACAATTGCAAGTCCTGAACATACCAAGGCAGAAGAAACCAATCCTAAAAATGACTTTAAGAAGATGATAGAGGGGCTGGAGAGATGGCTCAGAGGTTAAGAGCACCGACTGCTCTTCCAGAGGTCCTGAGTTCAATTCCCAGCAACCACATGGTGGCTCACAACCATCTGTAATGAGATCTGGCATCCCTCTTCTGTATACATAATAAATAAATCTTTAAAAGAAAAAGATGATAGAGGCCCTTAAAGAAGAAATAAAAAAATACCCTTAAAGAGGAAATAAAAAATTCTTTTAAAGAGGAAATGAAAAACTCCATTAAAGAGGAAATGAAAAACTTCCTTAAAGAGGAAATAAAAAATTCCCTCAAAGATATGGAAGAAAAAACAAACAAAAAACTGGAAGAAAGCAAAGAAAGCCAAGAAAAAATAATTAAACAGATGAAAGAAACATTCCAAGATCTGAAAAAAGAAATTGAGACAACAAAGAAAACACAAGCTGAGGGAATGCTGGGAATAGAAACCCTGACTAAACGAACAGGAACTACAGAAA
>CABHPQ010149607.1:0-14952 GCA_902168405.1 Peromyscus aztecus
GCCTCCTCGGCCACAAACAGAGTGGCTGCCACACAGGCGAGAAAGATGAGGGTGAGAAGGCCAAAGAGGCATTCTTCCTGAGTGCCTAGGTAGGGTGCCAGGGCGCTGGCGTCCCAGTCAATGGCAGGTAAGAGGTAGCCCAGGCAGCCCCCGAGGCTGATCATGAAGGCATAGACAGAGAATGCTTGGCGGCAGTGGTCCGGGTCCCGGAAGAGGTCGGAGAGTAAGGCCTCCAGGGGAGTGAAGCACACCTGGCCGCAGAAGTCCAGAAGCCCCACTCCCAAGATCAGCAGGGCCAACTCCAGGGGCCTGGTGTCTGGGCACAGCAGCCCTGCCAGCCAGCCAGCCCTTGGGATGAGAAAGAGGCTTAGCAGGACACCCAGGGACAAAGCCCAGATGAAGGGCCTCCGGCGGCCATAGCGGCCACGCCACTGGTCACTGGCTGAGCCGAGGAGTGGGACAGAGACCAAGCCCAGCACTGGGCCAATGCCTGCAAGGAGAAATAGCACTGATCAGTGGTCAGGACGAGGGAGCTTGGCACAACATGTCACACTGCAGCAAGACACTCAGCTTTCACGGGGACGCTGCTCCTCTCGGTGTAGTGTGTTACAAACACCTTGTTTCCAGATGAGGAAATGGTGGCAGGCACGCAGCACCTGGGAAGCACTACTTATGCCCGGACACAGGTCTGCTGCGGGTTGGAAGCAGGGTTTCAACAAACAACCAGAACCCAGAGCCTGCGCCCTCACAAGGCATCCTCTCCTTGAAGGAGGGAAGCCACAAGAGTAACCACTTGCCTTCTGTGGCTCTTGCTGAGTTTGCTCACCACATCAGAAACCCACACCGCCTGTCCTGTGCCCAGGAAAGAGAACCCTGACTGGGAAACCATGGTGAAGTCCCAATTCTACTGAGCGGCGGACACACCGGCCAGGCTAAATAAGACCAACCTAGTCTCCTCTAGTCTTCCCTTTCCTTGTGTGTAAAGTGGAATGTCCCTAAGGGCTGTGAGGTGTAGATGAGAACAGGGAATGCCTCCCACCACTCCCCAGGCAAGAGAACTGTTGCCCACAGCCCAGATGCATGCACCAGAACAGGAGGAAGGAATGTGGAGCGACTCACCCAACACCATGGTCATGAACTTCTCCTCTACCCCTACTTCCAGCAGAAGGGGTGGCACATAGGTAATGCCAGCAGCCAGGCACACCTCCAGGCCAAAGGTCAGCAGGTTGACCAGCAGGAGCTGGGCTTTCCGATGCCGTAGCAGACGGCTGGCCCACAGCCTCTGGACCATGATGGACAGGGCAGTTAGGGCTCCGGGGGCCATTCACATACTCCACAGCTGCTTGGGCTCAGCCCTGCCGTGGCTTCTCCTCCTCGCCACCACCAACTTCCTACGGTTCAGCCAGACTCCCATTTCTGCCAGCCCTCGGGTGCCGGTGCAGCATTTCATCCCACGCTAAACACAGGTCATCGTCTAGTGCCTTGATGGGGACACATTTCACCAGCCAGATCCTAGAAAGGCAAGACAGTCAGTCACAGTCACATGAAAATGTTGGGTCCCGGGCCCCAGGCAGATCTCCGGCATTTGCTTCACATTCTCTGAGTCCTGCTCATTTGCAGGCCAGTGAGGTAGCCCTACGCTCGCTCAGACCTGACCCAGACCCTTTGTCGGGAGGTTCATGTTAACATTAGTCTAGCACCAATACAATTAATAAGAGAAAATGACATTCATACCAGAGCACACCCAGAGGCCAGGCCGATGTCATCTGCTCTCTTCGGAAGCATCTCTACTACTGCTCTTTCTGGAGACACTCAGGGCTGGCTCTCAAGGGAGCCCTGGACACCCCCTGCCAGGCTCAACTCGTTTGCTTTTCTCTCCAGCTTCCCGAGATGGGGCACTCAATGCTTGTTAAAAGTGACAGTCCTAGAGCTGAGAGCTGGCTCTGTGGGCGAAGTGCTTTCTGGGCACACAGAAGGCCAGGATTTGAGTTTGGATTCCCAGCCGATTTTTAGCTGGGTGTGGTAATGTGTATCTGTAATCCTAGGGCTGGGAGGCAGAAACGGGACGACCCCAGGGCCACACAACTGAGTCTGGGAGCCCCAGCTTCAGCGGGAGACCTGGTCCCAGAAAATAAGGTGGAGAGCAATTTGACTGGACATTTGATTATCAAGAGGAGAGGACGTTGGATTATCAATCTCTGGCCATTGCATACACCGATACACATGAACGTGAACACGTACCACACACACAAATATTTCCAGGCGGGGGTGGGGGGGTGGGGGTGGGGGTGGCAAAGTGCCTGATACAAAAACATAAAGATCTGAATTCTGATCCCCGGCACCACGTGAAACCCAGTGTGGCGACACTGGTCTATAACCCCGGTGCTGGGGTGGAGTCTGGCAGACGGCTGTAACTCATTGGTCAGCCGGTCTAGGCAACTGGTGAGCTCCAAGTTCAATGACAGACTCTGCCTCAAAAAAAAATAAAAAAATAAAAAAATGGAGCGTCAAGGAAGACATCTACCACTAGTTAACCTCTGGCCTCCACTCCAACCAGAACATACAGTACTCACATAATTATGTACACGTAACCTGTTAAAAAGTAAAACCAAGTGGCACTTCCTCTTCTCTACCTCCAGGCCCTGAGCCATGTCACACTGTAACCCCCACGCCCCGGGATGGGGACAAGAGGAAAGAAGATACAGTTCCTTAATGGGGTTTCAATCTGTCACTGAGACACAAAGTTCCGCTTGGGCCTAAGCCCAAGAGTTTTCCCTCAGGTTCACTGTTCACAGGAGGCAGGAGGGCAGTGCAAGCCATCTATTACCGCCCAACTGTCCCAAGCAGCTGGGACACCGGCCTCATGGCACAGGATCCAAGATCTCAGCCACACGTATTAATCAGGAGCCTCTGAGGTGAGACCAACGAGCCCTGAGCTAGTGGGATACCACCCCCTCCTAGCTGACCTCTGGCCTCCGCTCACACAAGCATGTGCATACAGCACAGCCCTTCTTCCATAGTTCCTGGGTCCACTGGGTAAGGAACTGTCAAGTCTGGCTTCCCAACAGGCACCCCTGTTGCCTCTTATGTGAGCTATGAAACTAGGGCATGGTGGGTAGTCCTACAGTTCCACCACTTGGAATACTGAAGCAGGGGGATCATCAATTTGAGGCCAGCCTGAACTACAAAGTGAGTCCCCATATTACAGGAGTGTAATTACACATTACAGCGTGTAACTTAGTGGTAGAGTGTTGCAGTCCACCGGGTTTCCTAGTGGCTGTACCCAGCAGAACTGCACGGGAGGTTGATTGGACCACCGGCCTGGGTACCAGGTGTTTGTGAGGGTCTAACTAGCAAGGGGGAGGTCTTTTGCTCCGCCCTTTGGCATTGTTATAAATAGACCTTTGGAATAAAGTTCTGGGCCGGTGGATAAGGATCCAGGCCCACCAAGTCTATCCTGTGTTTTCTCTCTTTTTCTTTACTCTCTATTTCTAACTAAATCTCTTATCCCTCAATCATCAAGCGTTCCTGGGGTAAATAAGTGTGGGGGCTGGTCCCCCACAGTAGAGCACCTGCCTAACACATACAAAGCCTTGGGTTCAACCCTGCAGCAGGGACACACACACACACACGCACACACACACAGTTTTTAAAGACAGAAAGGGAAAAGTTTCAAATCAGCATCAAAATGTACTAAGAGACCGAGGGCAGGCCCTGGTGAGGAACGCTAAGAGCCTGCCAACCTGCATTTATCCTAAAAGAGGAGCAGGAAACAAAACTCCTCACTAATCAACCCTATAAATGTTGCTGAAGAGCGGCTACTCCTTATGGGGAGGGTGAGGCGGCTGCAGCTCCCTCCCGACAACCCTCTGCCAGCTCCACCAGCTCATGATAAAAGGCACTCCATCTTCTTTTATCTTCTCCACTAACACCAGGCCCCGTGGGCCCCGGGTGTCATAAAGCATGTAGTAGGTACTAAGCTGTGTCTCAGAGAGACCAGACACCATCTACCTGAGGAAGGTCTATCCACTCCACATTGGCCCTCTAGGGTTGAGCTGCTACTAGGAAATACAGGACTTGAGATAAATCTGGGCACCTGGCAGCTCCCTCCCCGAAGTCCCTACACTTTGGTAAGGGGTAGGGCTCATAAAAAGGCGGCATAAAAAAGGAAGATAAAATACTGACCCACACAGTCCTGAAGCGGAGGCAGTGGACAGTCATCGGCATTAGCTGGGCTACTGTGGGTTCAACTTGACCCCTACCCTTTCCCAGGTGACCCTTCCCAGCCTAGAGGGGCAGGGTCTGGGGGAGAAGACTTCTAGCCATTTCTCCTTCCCACCCTTGGCCTGGGAGGAACTGGGCACTCTCCTGCACTGGGTTTAAGAGACCGGGTCCTCCTTGAGCAAACAGAGACTTTGCCAGACCCAACCTCACCCATAAACCTGCTCTCATTCTCCAAGCCCTGCTTTTTCCATTAGCCAGGTCACTCCACCTGCCGTCCCCCTCCCCCGCCCCCCGCCTTGAGGCCGCTCTCCCCTCAGCCCTCTAGACACCTTTGTGAGTGGGAGCAGGGGAGCCCCGTGGGCCACAGGAAAACAGAACACAAGCATTTCCCCATCCTCCTACAGGCAGCTCCTGAGCTAGGGTGCTTCTCTGCACCCCCCAGAGATTCTCTACCTGGTCTCCGGGGCTCACACAATTCATGGAAAAGAGTGGGGTGAAGATAGGCAGGCTCCCAGGCCCCTCCCTCTTTCCACACCTTCTCTGCCCTGGAAGGAGAGACACTCTCAACAGCCCAACTTTTCTGAGCCCAGAATTATCCAAGGAATTCTAAGCCCCAAAGAACCTCTTCACCAAAGCCCTACTTTCTTCTCTTCAACGCCCCACCCTCCTCAGCTGCCTCCCTGCTCTAGGTCTGCCAACCCTATTGCAGACCCCCCATGCACTGCCTCGAGCTTTCAGAATTACCCACAGGGCCCTCTGCCTTGGGTACTGAGACAGAAACCCAGGACCAGTTCTGATGGCAGCACCAGAAGTGTGCCCTCATCCAAGCTGGAAAGGGACAGATCGAAGCTGCCCCTTGCGGTCTGGGCCCCTCATCCTCTGGTCGTTAAGGAACACGGGCAGGGTCTAACTCTCCCCATTCCCTCTCAGAGACTTTCAGATTCTTTCCTCACTACTTCTGGAGCACTTGGTCTGCCAAACAGAAGATCAACCGGTGGAGCCAGCTGCTCACCTGGAGAGGGGGTGGCGGGGAGAGGAAGGCCAGCCAGGTCACGGGAGGAAGGACAAGCATGAGCAGCCTTGCGGGTGCGGATGTTCCTCTCACGCTTCAAACTTCTCCCCTCCTCCTCCTCCTCCTCCTCCTCCTCCTCGGGTTCTCATGGCCCAACAGCTAGAAAGCCAGAAGAAACCAATCGGACCCTTCGGAGGACCCTTCGTGGAGCTCCCCTATACCATCCTTCCTCATCCCTACAGGGATCAGAATTAAATCCTGGGAAGGAAGGGTGGGGGCGTCAGGGAACTGGACTCTAACAATTCTATGAACCTAAGACCAAGCCCCAGGGCAGGCAACTCTTTGATGCATACCCCAGCAAGCCCAGAGACCCGGGAAATGTGTATTTCAAGGAATGAATGGACACAGCAGAGGCGTGTGTTTAAAGGATGGAAAACTTAAAGTCTTCCTCCCAAACACACCTAAGGTAGGCCCAGCCAGCACCCCAGTGAGGGCCCAGATAGATCCTACTGGCCCAGAATGCCCCCCACCCCCAGCAGGCAGCCTAGGGAAGTGAAACTGAGTCACAGGAACAAACTTGCCCTGAACTTTGTCCAAAACTCAAAAGACAGACTGGAGGCCAGCACAGGAAAGTGACCCAAGTGAGCCCTGCGTCCTTCATGGCTCAGTAAGGGAAGGGAGGATCAGAGGCCACATAAAGAGGCCTTTGAGGGCTTTCAAAGGGGCTCCTGCCACCCCACAAGGCTGAGGTGGAGCAGGGGGAGCAGATACCCTCTGCTGACAGAGGCCACAGCCAGCAGAGTCTGGGGACAGGCCCCGCCCCACCACTGTCAGCAAGTCTATGGCCTCTTTATGCATGCCAGAGTCCTCACACCCCGCCCAGGCACATCAAACGGCCTCAGCCCCCACACTGACCCCGCAGGCTCTGCGACCCTGTGTCCTCCCTTCACACTGACAAAGAGGGCTGCTTTCTCACAGACTGGGTTCCTCTGGAGGCTCGGAACACACGTCTCTATCCTTCACCACAATCCACGGTCCTTCCCAGGGAGAGAAACCTGGTTGGTAGGGAGTGTCTCGCATCCAGGCACAGCCGAAGAAAGGGGTCGATCACCCCAGTTCAACCTCCCTGGCCCACTCCAGGCAAGGCCAGAGAGAAAGAGCGTGGGGATTCCTGCTCCTCCACACTGGACTAGAGTCAATACTTTGTTCCACACTGAGCAGATCCTCTAGGCTGGCAGTAAGAAGATGACCCTGTGGGGTATGAGTGTGTCCCAGCGCAATACTCCTACTGCCCATACCCTTGCCTCAGTCCCAGGAGACCAATGCTCTGAGCCTTGCCTAATAAACTTGGTGCTCGGCACGCCTAAAGTGCAGCTGCATCCTCGTGGGAGCTCCACAAGGAAACTTGCAGACACCTTAAAACAAACACACACACACACACACACACACACACACACACACACACACACACACACACGGTCCTTGAGAGGCAGGGAGCTTGCTCTTTAGTCTTTAGAACCCTTTCTTACAGACCCTGCACAGGTGCTGTGGAAATTTCTACCTGGGCTTCTGGGGGGGGGGGGGGGGGGGGGGCAGAGGAGAACCATTGTTCTTTGATACCTCCCAAACCTACCACTCAGTCTTTGGCTTTCTGGGACCAGTTATTTCCAAACGGGGAGGGTCTCTGTTTATCCTTTGTCCCACTCGAGAAAAACTCCACAGTGACTGCACTACCTCCCAGGCATCTGAGGACCCCCTCACAAGGCAACCTCTCCACTTCGAGGGAATTCTAACAAAGAACAAGGGCTGGGCAGAGGGAAGGGGGACCCAGCCCCACCCTGGGCAGGTTCCTTAGCTCCTGCCTCCCCCGTGGCTGGGAGGCCAGGGATTTAGAGTTCACCCTGCTGAGCTGCCTTTTCTTCCGTCAGACTGGAAGCCTTCTGCTCAGCAGCTTGTCAGAGAGAGTGGGGGGCTGCAGGCCGGGACACAAAGGGGGATTAGGGAGAAACCTCTGGGCCCGCGCGGAGTAATCCATCAAACTCTCCCCCGCTGCCAGCTCTGGCCCCTTCCCACTCAGTTCCCCTTCCAGCTGCTGCTGCCCCCCCCCCCCATCTCCTCCTGCCCCAGAGTCCTGTCACAACCGGGCAGCAAAGAGAATCCCAGGCCCTGGGGGGGCAGCGGGGGGGCACACCAGAGACACTGGGAAAAGGGCAACGGCCCCCTCCCCCAGCTCGCTCGAAATGTGTGAAAACCCAACAGGTGGCGGTGGCTCGGAGGAGCGTTGCTTTTGTTGCAGTGTCTAAGAGGCCTGTGCGGCTTCGGAAGGAAACAAATGCTGGGGACTGGGGGAAGGGGAGGGAAGGGGCAGCAAGCAGGCCCTGGAGCCAGCCCTGGAGCCAGCCCTGAGCTCCCCTCCCCTCCCCTCTCCAATCCAGTGACAGCAGCGCTGGGGCTGGCCTGAACCTCACCTTGGCCAGCCGTCAGTCCTGGACGGCCTGAGCCGAGGCTGCGGCACCCCTGAGGTCCCCTGGTGACAGTCAACACACACACATGCATTTGTCTCCAGGCACCTGGGCCTCCCAACCAGACTTCATCGCCGCCGACAACAGCTGCCACCCACCGTCACACTGCGTGTGCCCGCCATACCAGGACAAGCAGCAGCCGGCTACCCAGGAACCCTCTTCCACCCCTGGGGCTGGACGTTTGAACGTGGCTATCCTGAACCTTGGCAGGTTCCACAGTTGATCAAGCTTGGGGGCGCAGGGTCAGCTGGACCTGGGTTTGATGCCGGTTTCAGCCTGTTTGTGGCGTGACCTACTGAGCCTTAGTTTCCACACGTAGTTCATAATTGCAATCAGCCTGTGTGACTGCCACATGCACGACAACCCCCCTTTCCAATCAGTTTACTCGGCCAGCCACTGGGTGATAGGGGTCCAATCAGAATGTCCTTTTCACAGAAGAACTTAATAGCACTGACTTCAGGCTGCAGGTATGGCTCAGTGGTGGAGTGCTTGCCTAGCATGCAGAATGTTCTGGAATTCCATCCTTAGCACCACAGAAACAAAAACCTACAAACCAACAACTTGGAAGCCACGTGAGGAGGAGGAGGATATGAAGGGCCTTTGGTGGAGGGACCTTGGGAGAGGCTCTCTCTCGTCCTAACACGGTGGTTGAGAAGATCAATTCTGCTTTTCTCCTCAGCCTCCCCTCTCCCTATCGACAAGGCCTCTCACCAGCTCCCAGCAGCCCCCAGGAGCTGGAGGAATGTCAACAATGTAAACGCCTTCCCAGGTGCTGGCCCCAACAGGTGAGGTGAGGTCAGTGCCACAGATATGCTGCAGAGGGAAAGCCTGTCCCATGGTTACCAGACAGCTGTTTCCATCCACAGGGACAATGATGACAATAGCTGGCCCTACCAACTGCCCAGGGGACATTTAGCACATTCCAGGAGCCCGGTAGACCTCTAGGTCTACCACACCAAGCTGGTATTTCACAAGAAGGAAACTTCAGTTTCAGAAAACTTAACACCTCCAACCAAGGTTGAAAAACTAAAACCAGGAAATCTGCAACCATTCCAAAATTCTGGAAAACACTTTGAACTGCGAACCAGAAAGATGTAGTCCTACTTCGGCAACAGTATGTACCGGGTTACACTGCGAAATGGTGTAGCCATTTCACCACCCCAGGACTCAGTTTCCATACCTGTAAAACGAGAGCTAATCTACTGTCTAAGGTGTACAGTTAGGTGACCCAGCACCTGTCCTGGAGCCTCGGGTAGGGTGAGCTCAGGGCAGGTGTCCCCTGACAAGGCCACAGGGCGTTAGGGAGGGGCTTGTCACAGCCAGCCTTCCCCAGTGAGTCAGGGAGGTGGAGTGGGAAAGACTTCCTCAGTTGCACTTACCCCATCAGACCTGCCCACACACTGCTAACCAGCACTGTGCCCAGGTCAGAAGTCACCTGAAATGCAGCCGAGTAAGCAGGGCATCCGGGACGGAACTGCCCCTTTCCCTCCTCTCTCCTGGAGCGGGACTCTGTTTCTGGCAGAAATTAGTAACTAAATTCTTTCTCTTCTTGGTTCCCAATAAAAGCAGCGTGCCAAAAGAATCCTGAAGTCCTCTACAGAGGAGGAAGAGAACCTGGAAGTAACGGGGGTCTCTGCAGAGTCTCGAGGCCTCTCGAGGCCACTCAAGGCCACTCAGAAGTCCCCTCCCACTCTTGCAAAGCCTCTGCAAAGTGAAACTTTCAACAGTCTTTCTCTCAGTGAACTTGACACCTGCCAGTCAGCCAGGCCAGCCTGGGCAGCTCTTCCCAGGGTGAACACAGCCAATCTGAGTTCCTCCCTTAGCCTGGCCTCTTTCTGGAGGTGAGGAACACAGGAAAGAGGCCAGGGGCTGAGCATCTGGGTCAAGTGCACAGCTGAGCAGAGCCCTGGGCGAGTGCTCCAACGAGGTGCTACCCCAGGTCTGGATGCCCTATCTCCAGGGCTGCAAATCTGATGGTCTCTATCTGCCCTGACATCCTCAGGTCTGTGACCAGCCTATCTGTAATGAGAGGGATCTGGGCCAGCCAGTTCTGTGGAAGTGTAGTCTCAAAGATGAGAACCACACCTGTAATCCTAGCATTAGAGGGGCTAAGACAAGAAGACTACGGGTTTGTGACCAGCCTGGGCTACACGTCAAGACCCTGTTTCAAAAAGAGATAACGCAAAATTGCCAGGTATAGTGGTACACATTTTTAGTCCCAGCAGAGGCAGATGGATCTCTATGAGTCTGAGGCCAGCCTGGTCTTCATGGTAAGTTCTAGGCTACCCAGGGATACACAGTGAGATCCTATCTCAAAAACAAAGCAGGCAGATGATCTAGTTCAGTGGGGAAAGCTCATATGGCTTATATTTGATCCCAAGTCCAGGAAAAAAAAAAAAAAAAAAAAACCAAACAGCCACTCAGCTGAACAAGGTTAAGAACAGATCTCAAAAAAGAATATTAAGAAGCCAGGTACCCACCCTTTGAAGTATATCTCAATATGAAACCTAAGTACCCCTAAAGAAATGTCAGAGAGAGTGGTTGCGGTGCCCACCTTTAATCTCAACAGAGGCAGGCAGATCTCTATGAGTTTGAGGCCAGCCTGGTCTACAGAGTGAGTTCCAGGACAGGACAGCCAGAGCTACACAGAGAAACCCTGACTTGAAAAACCAAAAAAAAAAAGAAAAAAAGAAAAAGAAAGAAAGAAAAGAAAAGGAAAGGAAGAAAAGAAATATCTAAGAGCCCTAAGATGTGCCCATCAGCACTCACAGAGCCACAGTTATTTACCATCCCCACCGCACCAGTGAAAGTGATGGAGGTACAGAAATGACTGATGATAGCTCTGCTTGGCAGGAGAAAGTGAGATCAATCCATGTGCAGCTAAGGTGGTTAAGTGCTAAGACACAGGCCAGCAAGTAGGGGGCGTGGTAGTGTCGAAGTCAAGGCTTCCTGGAGGAAGTGGACCTGTGGCTGAGTCATGAAAGGCAAGCAGGTGCTGCTGCACACAAAGGGCACACAGCCCCTAGAGCCTGGGATTTCCAAACACATCCACCCCTCCTATTGGCCCCTCTCCAGTGAGGTATACAGGAAAGAACATGAGAACCAAAGCCACACAACTGGGTTCTGATCTCAGATCCGGCTCTCAGATCGGTGTGTCCTAGATGGTCACCCCTCCTCCTCGGGCCCAAGACAAGGGAATTCACTGCCACTTGGCTGGCTTTCACTTCCAGCTATTTCCCTCTTCTGAACTGCCCCTGCCCTTTGCCTGAACCCTCTCTAGCTCAAGTCCTACACCTAATCCTCCAGGGCTCCCTGAACCCCAAGATGTCACGTTCTCTCTCTCTCTCTCCCAACTCTGCTACAACTAAGGCACAAGGCTAGATTCTTCTGCATTTAGTCCTGGTTTGCCCCTATCCCATGGCACCCTCCCGGTGTAGTCCAGACAGTTAGAAGCAGAACACGGCCCAGGCCCTGAGGGTCCAGAAGGCAGACCAAGGCAGGAATCTTTTGCCTGGACCAGGGAGCCCACGAGTCAGCCAGGGCCACTCTCAAGTATCTGAGTGCACAGATCTCCGGCATCAGGAGCTGGGAACCTACATGGCTGCATTCCTACAGTGACGAAGTGCTCTAGCTTGGACACTATTTGCTAGCTCAAAGTACACTTGTGCTTAGAGACTTGGGGGGTGCTGACAGGACTCTGGGGGAGAGGAACCGCTGTTGGGGGCTGGCTGGTCCTGAGGGTATCCTATCTGGCTGGGCATTCAGCCTGGCCTGGGTTTGATAAACTATCTTCTTCACTCTGACTTGTCCCAGCACCCCAGAGAAAGTGATGTCCCGAGTCAGGGGAAGAAGAACAAAACACTTTTTTGAGTATCTGGTCTGTGAGATTTTGCCAACATATGAGTTACATCTAATTCCCACCACAGCCTTGCAGGGTGACCAGAATCTCACTTTACAGAGAAATCGAGCCAACAGTGTAGGGAGGACATCTCCAACCTCAGAATTAAAAAGGCTCCCCACCCTAGCCCCCCAAGGGGAGGAGGAAGAAACACAGACCGCGTACCAGAACACGGGATTAAACAGGTAATTCTGGCCAAAGATCTGGACACTGATATGCCTCTGTCACTGCCCCCGCCCCCTCAGGCAACACCCAATACAGTACACAAAGCTCAGAACTCCAGCTCTGTTGCTGGGAGTCAAGTGGCATCAGCATTTGAGACGCTGGGCCTGGTACCAACTGGTCCAGCCTCCACACAAACTGTCCAGCAAACAGGGCACTGGCTTTTCAAAGGAAGTTAGGCTGGGAGGGCTAACTCAAGGACCAAATGCAAGCCTAGAAAGCTAGGCTGGGCTTTCCTGGTGGATGCCAGAGTGTGGCGTGAAAGACCCCAACGGCTGGAGAGAGACGGAGGAGTCCTCACCTCAGGGCACCCTCCCCACACAGTCTTCCTAAAATAACATGTAACCTATCTACACAGAAGGCTCTTAACCTTTCAGGGCATATATTCACCCCCTGTACCGCGCAGTCCCCTCCTCCAGCCTGTGAGTATACTCTTGGGAAGGGAGGCAGGCAGCGGTTTCTGCACTAATCATAGACACATCAGGAAGTACAGAGAGGGGAAGAGACCAAGGTGTCCACCCAGTCTTGGTTTGGTCTTTGCACCAGACCCAAAATTCAATTGCTAATGTGCTGCTCACGGCTTATGTAGGGTTATATATGGTGACAGTCGAAGAAACCAGTTTCTAAGTTAATCCACACTGACTGCCTCCACTCTCACCAAATAGCAGCAGCAGACGTTTATCAGGCTCTCCATAAGCAGCCACTCTGCTCAGAGGTGTACCTGGAGCCCTCTCCTTAATCCCAAAATCCTGGAGGGCAGGTCCGAATACGCTTGGCTTGCAGAGGAGAAAGCATAATCAGGAGGCTAATAACTCACTGTGGAGGAAATGGGATTCGATCCACTGGCTAGAGCCAAGTCTCTCAGTGACTTGAACAAATTTCCCAAAGTCCAGGAGATCTTGTCCCCAAAGAAATCTAAAACAGTATTTTTTTTAAAAAAATAAAAAGAGCAGGACCCATGCTGGCCATGATGGTGTACACCTATAATCTCAGCATTAGAGAGCTCAGGACAGTTGCGAGTTCAAGAGCAGCCTGAGCTACACAGACACCAGCGTGCGCGCACACACACAAAACACAACCAGCAGGGCCCCCAAGAGTCTCAAACCAGCTCCTGCAGACACAGATGATAAATATAAGACTCTAACATTTATTGAGCATTTACCACATTTCAGACATATAACAAAATGGGTTTTGTTTGTTTGTTGTTTCAGACAGGGTCTCACATAAATCAAGCTGGTGTGGAACTCATTATGTAGATGAGACTGGCCTTGAACTCCTAATCCTCTTGCTTCTGCCTCCCAAGTGTGCTGAGATTACAGGTGTCGGCCATCAGGCTGGGCTAAAGACACACAGTTCAATTCTATCTGCGTTATGGGATGACGCTGTATGTTTAGACTGTGTGTATCTTTGTTAGTGTTGTCTGTATCTGTTGTGATTGACTTCAAGAACAAAGCTGTACCGAGGGTAGGATCATCATCGTCCCCACTTTGCAGCAAGGCTGGAAAGTTAGCACAACCTGCAGGCTAGTGGAGCTTAGCCAGTGAGGCGGCCAGGCGATAGAACAGCCGCCGTCCTGGCCCTCTGTGTTCTCATCCCTGAAGTGCTACAAGGGTTCAATGGTCCGCAGGTTCCCACCTGAAATCAGCCTTACTTCCAATGACCTGGAACTCCTCCTCCTCCTCCTCCCCACCTTCCTGCAGTTTTCTGACCCCGGGGCTCTGCCTCGGCTCTGTTCCAGCTTGGGACCAGCACACATCTTCTCACAGTCCAGCAGCCTGCAGGGCACAGTGGACCACCCAGAGACCTTGTCCAGTACCACCTCCTGCTCCTTGAGGGTTACTCAGAGAACCAGGAAGGACAGTGGGTTTCACCCTCCACCCCAAAAGTGCATAGGAAAGCTCCCCTTGGCAAAGACCCTGACTGGGGCCTGGATGTCCACAGCTGGATTGTTATCTTTTAGACTCATCCAGTGAGTCAAGCTCCATTTTCTGGGCACTTTTAGTACAATCTTGCTTCCAGGACAGCCCTGGGGCTGGCGGGAGATAAGGGAGGAACGAAGGGATGAAATGGATCCAACTTTAGAAGGGCCGGAGGCTTCAAACCATGTCCCACTTACTCCCTAGGACATGGTGTTCTGTGAGGTTCCAAGGCTTCCTGTGCACCATATAGCTCTTGGACCCTCCTCTTTCCAGCTCCACTTGTCAACCTGTTCCCCTTCGCCTTAGGCACGTGGGCCCACACCGAAGCCGCCACTCTGGGAAAGGGATTGTGCTTCATGCTTGGGAGACAGAGCTCACACCTCACCCTCACTCCTGAGTAAAGTTTCCAGGAGCCCGGCAAGAGTCATTCTGAGCCCCGTATCTAAGCCTTGCCCGGCTGCAAGGCCCTAACTAGGCTATTCAAAGTTCAGCTTAGCTGAGATAGGGTCTGTCACAGCTGAACATCAAGTTCTCTCCAAGTACCCACCGGACCAAACTCCTCCTACCTCCATCTCAGACTCCTGGGGCAGGAGGAAGCACCGGGTGCCCCGTGGCCTTGGACGAGTCAAGTGCGTGTCACGAAGGAGGGGGCCGAGTCGGAGGTCAAGGGAGAAAGCAGTCACAGGGCTCCCTGGAGGGGAGCGGAGACCAGGGGAGGGCTGAGCCTGCAGGCTCCTGGGGCTTCTCCACCGGGCGTGCTGCCGCCCGCCTAGCGCTTTCTAGAACCGCAGAATTCTCCCCATCCCCACCTGAGCCTCGGGACACAGGAGCCACAGCCGGCGCTGCTTTCGGAGGGCAACCGAGGCAGAGAAGGGGGGGGGGTGGGCACAGGATCGCGCGTGTGCACATACACTCACTAATCCAGCCTCAACTCCACCAAAGCCTTGCCCCAATTCCACGGGGCAAGAAAGTTACGTCCCCCTTCTGTCCCCGACCACCGCCCCCAGCTGGAGGCCCCCTTCTCGGACTCCCCGAAGTGCGGTCTGTGCGCGCCACGGGTGACTCATCTGCCCCTTTCGGGCGCAGCCCCGACAAGGGAAGAAATAAACGCAACTTTCCAAAGAAAACTCTGCAGCGGGAGGCTGCAGCCGGGGC
>CABHPQ010149608.1:0-14745 GCA_902168405.1 Peromyscus aztecus
CCAAGGCTCTGTGTGTGTGGGGTGGGAGGGGTTGGTGAATAGGGTCTCAAGGATGCCTTGAAGTTTTGATCCTCCTGCCTCCACGGCCAGAGCACTAGGACTTTAAGAGTGCATCATCATGCTTGATTTATGCAGTGCTCAGGACTGAACCCCAGGGCTCTGTGCACATGCAAACGTTCCACCAACTGAGCTACACTCTCAGCCCCAATAAAGCTATTTATCTAGAGCCAGAAGTGGGTCTGAATCCTGATCCAAGCATTGGCTGGAGCTGGTTTTGAAAGGGGCACTTTGTATTATATGTTACAGGACCACATTCGTACTTCGTTCCATGGGAAGGAGTCTGCATGCAGGCACAAGCAATGATTTGTTTGTTGTGAGTTACATTAAACTAAATGTTATCCACAGGACAGCTCAGGAGGAAAGCAAGATCCAGTGGCCTTGGTGTATGGGAGTCCTACTCCTGCTACAATAATAATAATAATGATAATAATAATAACAACGATAATAATAATAATAATAATAACAAAACAAGGGAAGGAGGAATCTCAGAGACAAAACTTGGACAGATATACATGCCTTTTCTACCAAAGGTTGCTAGCCCCTAAAAGTCAATAGTCTATAAACCTCCTCCATGTCAAAACGCTTGTGTACGTGTCTGTGTGTCCAATCCCTAGGTATTTCTGAGACTTGACTCTATCGTACCCACCCTTTCATGCCAATTGTGAATTAGTATCAGATAGTGAAGTTGGGCTCCCACTAATGGGATGAGACACAGTTACCATCTGTGTTACAATAAAAACTAAATACATTCTGCTTGCTAGCTCAATTCTGGTAGTGGCACACCCTTTTTGCAAAAAGAAATTGCCTTTCCAGGTTAATTTTGTTTGTGCATTTCTGTTTTTCAAATTTCATTTATTTTCATTTTATGCACATTGGTGTTTTGCCTGTATGTATGTCTGTGTGGGGGTGTCAGATCTCCTGGAATTGGAGATACAGACAGTTGTGAGCTGCCATGTGGGTGTTGGGAATTGAACCTGGGTCCTCTGGAAGAGCAGTCAGTGCTCTTAAACACTGAGCCATCTCTCCAGCCCCTTATGCATTACTTTGTATGACACCAAGAGCATCTTTTCCAATAAGAAGGACTAAACTTTGAATTGGTATACTGCATTTGTTGTCAGGGAGGCATTTTTTTTTTTTTTTTTTGAGACAGGGTTTCTCTGTGTAACTTTGGTTCCTATCCTGGATCTCGCTCAGAGATCCTCCTGGATCTCACTTTGTAGAGCAGGCTGGCCTAGAACTCACAGAGACCTGCCTGGCTCTGCCTCCTGAGTGCTGGGATTAAAGGTGTGTGCCACCGCTGCCTGGCCAGGGAGGCATTTTCGACCACTATCTAATCTTTCATCATAAGAATGCACAATATTTTGTGTAACCAAAGTGTTATTCTTGGAAATCATTTTGTTTCAGCATCTTAAATGTTCTTTTAGTCAAATAATTGAAAATATTTATACTAGGATAGACTGAAAAATAGAATTGCTGGGTCAAAAACTGTATAATTGCTTTCCAGAGCTATATGGTATTTGTAGACAAATTATTTTTTTGTTTACCTCTTAGTGAACACTTGTACAAATTCCTTGGCATCAAGGATCATTTTTTAAAGGTTTACTTTATGTGTATGTGAGTGTTTGCCTGCATATCTGTATGTATGTGTGGGTGCCTGTAGAGGCCACAAGACGGCTTTGGGTCCCCTGGAACTGGTGTTCTGAAGATTGTAAGCTGCCATGTGGATGCCAGGATCTGAAGCCATGTCCTCAGCAAGAGCAGCAGGTGATCTTAATTTCTGAGCCATCTCTCCAGGCCCCATCATTTTTCATCCATGCACACACATTATTTTATTTCTAAAAAGTTTAAGAGTAAATTGTAGAAACCATGCTCTTACCCCACACCTTTCAGCATATACTTTCTAAGACAAAGACAATTCTCTTACAGAATCATTCCATGTTATTTAATCTGTGAAAATTAAAATGAAATTATTTATATACTTTTGTATTTATCTTCTATCAACTGTCATCTATCTATCATCTATCTATTCTATCACCTATCATATTTTCACTAATTCTATTAACACTTCCTTAATAGAAAGAGTAAATCTTGGGCCATTTGTTGCATTCAGTTGTCTCATGTCTTCAGATTCCTTGAATTTTTAATGCGTTATTTTTGATACAGGGTTTCTCTGTGTATCCCTGGCTGTCCTGGAACTTGCTCTGTAGACCAGGCTGACCTTGAACTCAAAGATCCACCTGCCTCTGCCTCCCGAGTGCTGGCCTTAAAGGCATGTGCCACCACTGCCCAAGGTTTCTTGAATTTTGAATAGCCCTAGTCCTTTGCCATTCATGACATTGACATTTTTGAAGAGTATGGGCCATTTAGCATAATGCCTCATTGTGAAATTGGTTTGGCTGGCATTTCCCCATGATTAGATTCAGGTTATAGATTTCTGGCAGAAATACAACAGAAGTACGTTGTGTTCTCTTTGGTGAATGAGCTTGTGAGGTACATCATGTCTCTCTGTGTTTCTGTGATGCTAACCTTGGTCAAGGTAGACCACTCTCCCCATTAGAAAGTACATTTTCCCTTTGTAATTCATGATTTTTTTCAGCGGGGAACTCTTTGAGACTATATCAGAACCTTCTTATTCATCATTTTTTATTTTTTATTTTTTGCTCACTAGGTTTAACATTCAAATCAATAGATGTTTAGGGCAGTTATGAGAGTTGAAGTTATGGTAGTTTTATAGTTTCATCATTCATTAGTTGATTTTGCTATTTAAGAATGATTTTTTTTCTGCCCAATTTATTTGTTTGTATCAGTACATTAGAGCCATGGCTGTCACTCTGTTTTGTGATGCTCACACTGTCCCAGATTTGGCCTGCGGTAACACCTTCAAGCTAGCTCCTGGGTCCCTTGTTCTTTGAGGATTATCTTACTTTCTGGATCATCAGGTTGTTGTAAGGGGACAGCACAGCTGCATGATGGGAGTATCAGAGAAGCCACAGCTCTCCTCAGTCTCTTCTCGGCCTTTGCATTTCTTCCCAATTCCCCCTCATCTTCATCACAAGGCAGGGTGTTCTAGAGCATTTGAACAAAGTGTCCATGATGGGGCTTAAGGCTTCTGACTTTCCCATCAGTGGGCCTTCATTCAGCCCTCTGGATCAGGCCAAACCCTGGATCCACAGAGCAGGGAGCTTCTCTACCCCTCACACCCTCTGCTGGACTTTCAAGGTCTACCCCTTGCTTTGCTGTGAGTCTATTTCCTCTGAGAGCATCATATCCCCCAGACAAATGTGTGTGGGCAGGGAACTGCTAAGCAGCCACCCTGTACAAGATGGCCCTCGCCACACAGAACATTCTAGCTCTAAAAGTCAATACTGTTAGTGTTGAGAAGTTCTTCTTTCTCCTGATTTTTGCCCAGATTCTACATTTTCCCATTAACATGTGGAGCGAGAGAAGCAGGAAGATGGCATGAGTCAACCCTAGACAATCCTTTAGGGTCATACACCCGGGAGTGAAAACCCAAGGACATTCTACTTGATAACCTCCCACAGGCCACACTTAAGTAAATGCTCAAGGACAGACAGCTAGTTAAAGCATCATCGAAGGGTCAGTTTCCTGGGGTACAGAGTGAGCAAAAGAAGCAGGCCAGCAAATTTGGAGGAAGACATGGGTTATCCAGTACCCCCTTCTCTCTTCACCATAAAGGACAATCCTGTTGGTGAACTGATGGCCTAGTTCATTTCTTCATCAGTTGCTTGGCTTAAAAGTGACCTTCTCTTAGAAGCCTTCCCCACATCCCTGGCCTAAGCTTTCCTTTCTTTGATTCTTCCTTCTTTTTAGCATTCCTGTGAGTTAGTGCTCACACATCAGCCATCTTATGAGGGTCCAGAGCAATTGTTGAACAGGGCTGACCATTACACAGCTGATATCTCTGTGTTTGGTACAGGAGGCTGACCTGCAGCGCTCAGAATATGCTCAGAAAACAAGAGTCTATGGGGCTGTGCCACTGAACTGAATTGCTGAAGACCTTCCTTGAATTGCAGTAGTCAGTCAGTGGCAAGAGGGTTGGGCCATGTTCTTGGCTCAGAGAACACAGACATTTAGGTATTATGTGATGCAATGGAGAAGTCATGAGAATGACTGTAGCCAACCTTGATAAATCTTGACAGGGGGTCTTAAAGTTCTTGTTGGGAGTTAGCAGGCTGCCCTCACAGTTCTAGCATGTGCATGTGAAAGATGAACTGAGTCATGGTCTTGGGAGCTAAGCTATCTCCAGTCCTGGCTCTGACACTGTTAGCCATGTGATCTGGGGCAAGGGAGGAATGGTCTTCCTTTAACCAATGAGCAAAATGGGGCTACAAAGCAATCTTTTAGGGCTGCTATGAACACTTTCTGAACTCAGCCTTCATGCCTTTGTCCTCAGCATCATTCCTACCCTAACACCACATACACGGCGGGGTGTGTGTGTGTGTGTGTGTGTGTGTGTGTGTGTGTGTGTGTGTCTGTGGTGTGGTAGAGGAGGGAAAGAAAGAATGAGTGTCTTAGTGTTTCCATTGCTGTGAAGAGACACCATGACTATGGTAACTCTTATAAAGGAAAACATTTAATTAGTTGATTTACAATTTCAAGGTTTAGTCCATTATCATCATGGTGAGACATGGCGGCATGCAGGCAGACATGGTGCTGGAGAAGGAGCTGAGAGTGGAGAAGGAGCTACATCTTGATCCACAGGCAGCAGGAAGTGTTCTGAGACACTGGGTATAGCTTGAGCATAGGAGACCTTAAAGCCCACCACAATAGCAACACACATCCTCCAACAAGACCACACCTCCTAATAATGCTATTCCCTATGAACTTACAGGAGCCAAATACATTCAAACTATCACAGAGAGGGGGTGGGGAACGAGAATTCAGAAGTCTGTATATTCTGTTCCATCCCCACTGACATCACCTTAGTGAAGCCCATCATCCTTACACCCCTTCCAAGGAACCATGATTGCTCCCCTTCCTCCAGTTCATCTCCCATGCAGTACCCAGGTGACCCTTTGAAAATGCAAATCAGATCAGGATCAGCTTTCTCCTTTTAAGGAGAGCATCTCTATAGAGTAAAGTTCCAACTTTTGATCTGCCTTGGTCTCTAGGTCCTGGGTGATCTGACCCTGAATGCTTGGTATCTGTGTGGATCACTCCCTTCTCTTCTATGCTCTGGGGTCCCCATACACAGCCACATGCAATTCCTCAAACCTGTTCTTTCCCTCTAGCCTTTTGCATAGACTGTTTCCACTGCCTGGACTGCTTCCTTCCGCTGTCTGCATAACTCTAACTCCAGAACGTTTCTCAGGATTCTGATTGGATACTCCTTCCTCCAGGAAGTGCAGCAATCTCCATCATGAGATTTCCCATATCCTTCCTTTTTTTCCCTCCTTGCACTCTATTTTGGGCACCTTGTATTTTACCTGCTTACTTCTTTCTGTCCTCTGATGGACTATGAACCCTAGGAAGACAACCCCTGCCCTATCATGGCATACACGGGGCTGTGATCCTGCTGAGATCAGTCCATATCGTTTGGGTGGAAGATCGGAGAATGGTGGACTGTTGGTGTCATGTGACCTGGTGACTTGGCTTCAGAGGCTCTTGCGGCCCCCAACCTTAGGGAGTGAAGAAGAGAAATGATGAATGAGAAGAGAAGAAACAAGAGAGAAAATTACAGGCACATTAACCACAAAGAGTTTCCTGTACTCTAAGCCTTGGAAGCTACTGCTGCATCCAATAAAGTGTTCTTGGTCCAGTCAGCCTTAGGCCACCAGGCACTGTCCTGAAGCAGGCAGAGTTGGGTTTACCAAATGGAGATGACATAGCGCAGGGTTAGTGGAAGAGTATGGAGCTCAGCTGGCATTAACTAAAGCAGAGTTTTGATGATCTGTGTACAATGGGACCTGTATCAGCTCTGGACGGCAAGTAGATGTAGACACCAGTTTCCGTGGAAACCACAGATTGAGGTAGATGAAGAGTCCTTTGTCTGGAACTATCACTAGGCTGGACATCCAGATTGCCTCTTTGAAGTCAATGTGATTTAGAGCTCCCAGGTGAGAGACATTTCAATCTTCCTGGCCTCATTTCAGACGGTTGTTCTTGAGTCTCTCAGTAAGTGGGGAAGCAGCCTTCATAATGAAGGGTGTGTGTGGTCCTGTGACTCACCTCAGCTTCCTGCCCCGGGAGTCACTGCAGTCCTCCATGCCGGCCATCTGTCTTATCTACTTGTCTGTCTGGCATGATGAAGGGCTTTCTCTGAATTTAAGACAAAGTTTCATTTTCTTGGGGTTCATGAGTGTTCTACCTGTCTGTGATTTCTGTAACAAGCCACCTCAAAATGGATGCCTTAAAAAGGGAAAATGGAGAGTTTTACAGTTCTAGAAGACAGGCTCCAAATCCCGCTGAGGGCTCTGAGGAAGGGTCTAGGTCTGCCTCTCTTCTAGATTTTGCTTTCTGCCCATGGCTCTTGATGTTGCTTGGCTTGTAGACACATTACTTAAGTTGGCCATCATCATCATAGTCGTCACCATTTTTTTGAGATGGTGTCTGGTGACGTTCAGGGTGGCCTGGAGTCAGGTCCAACTTGACTTTCTGACCTTCTGCTTCTAGTGTGTGTGAATGTGTGTGTGTGTGTGGTGGGGGAGTTAGGTATTTGTTCTTATGCTGTGGTGGGGATTGAACCCAGAGCTTTGTGCCTGCTAGGCAAGCGCTCTGCCACTGAGCTCAGTCTCCAGCCCCTTGGTCTCTCTCTTGACATGCTCTTTCTGTGCTTGTCTCTATCTGAAGGTCTTCCTGTAAGGACATGATTCTTTTGGATTAATGGCACACACTTTTCCAGGATGGACTCAGATCAGTTTAGCCAATTATACCTCTAACAACTGTATTGCCAAATGGAGCAAGTGACTTCAGGCAGGTTAGGATCTCAACCTGCCTTTCATGGGAGACACAATTCAACAATGACGAACAGAACAAATTTGTCCCTAAGCTCTAGCTGTAGGAGGATCAGGCCTCCATGCTACCCAGATTGGGAGGGGGACTTGTTTGGGAGCATCTCAGGAGTGCATTGGGATCTATGTTTCTGTTTCAACACTGTCCTCATGTGACTTTGCATGGTAAAATATACGGCACAGAGCAAAAGCCCACTGCACGCGGTAAGTCCTGGGTCTGCAAGATCATGTTTAAACTCCCAGATTTGGATTAGTTTGATGCAAAAATTAGAATCCCAAGTGGCAGCTGTTCCCTAAAGAATGCGCCCAAAGCGGCAGCTAATTCTATCATCACATGATGTCATATTCCCAGCCTCCCAGGCTAGCCCAGCCCCCATCACATGATGTCACCCTCCCAGCCTCACAGGATAAGCCCAGCCCCCACCACATGATGCCATACAGCAGCCTCCTTCTTTCTCAGCATTTGGTACCATTTTTCATGGTTTTTATTGTGAATGGGGCATTACATGCCCACAAAGGAAGTACAATTTAAATTGAATATTAAAAAAATTAAAGCCCAGTAATTCTGATATGAGCCAGGGTTGAGATCATCCCTGGAGACCATTTATTTCAAAAGAGTCCAAGTCTTTCTCAGTATTTGGTTGGAAAGAAAGGGGACAAGAGCCTGTAGTAGCCAGGTTCTAGACATCACCCCTCGACCAACCACCACTGAGAACAAGGCATCTTCTGTTCTAGAGAACTTTGCAGTTTGTGAAGTACTGTGTTAAGTACCATGCACAGATGACCCCATTTCAGTTTGGGGGCAAACCCTTGAGGGTTAAGCCAACTCTGATACAAGCAAACCCAGAACACTAGGCTGTTCGGTGAAGACACTTACCAGCTTAACCTTCCTTCCCTTTATAGACATGATGATGATGGTATCTACCACAGTGCCCAGCTCGTCAATGACACCAGCCTTCTGTAGAACCAAATATTCACAGTACCAGCAGCCAAGAGACCTTCAGATGTTTTTCTTTTTGGGGGGTGAGGGTGGGGAAATATTCAATGTGACCCTAACTTTGAAAGAGACACCCCCAGTATTACAGAACCACACACATGGTCATTTTTTAATATTATTCCTGAGCCACTTTGAATGGTACAGTGACCTGCGCTAATGAAGAGAAATGACGCCACATGTAAACGACACTAGGCACCAGCTTTTGGCTCATCCCGATCTCGGGCTTTGGGAACAATCGAATCCCCAAAACCATTTGCCCCCTTTTTCTTTCCAACTCCCACATGCTCTCCAGTGCTCAGCCTAGGAAAGAATAGGAGGCGAGAAAGAGGGAGGCTCACGCTGTGATAAGAGCAGTTGAAAGACTTTCTATTATCTCACTTTAGATTTCATCATAGAACTTCTTTCTGGATAATTACAGTTTGTTTTCTGCCTCTCCCCCGCCCCACACCGTAATCCAAGCTCGTGACTAGCAATCTGTTTGGTTTGCTGCTGAGTCTCTGGCACCCTGCACAGTGCCTGGCACTTGGGAGCACACTGAGAAACGGAATTGAGCAAATGACTGATGGACTACTGCGGTTGTTTAAATCCTGACAGCACCGAGGCTTAATAGCCCCGCTTCTAGATTCTCTCCTGGAAATTCCTTTCAGAAGGTTTGGCTTAGGGCCCAAGAAAGGGCACCTAAAAATCTCCATACGTCTGGAAGGATCCATAAGAAATGAATCACTTTGGTTGCGTGTGGGAGGGGGGTTGGCAATTAGTGACCACAGATGGGGACTTTTAACAGAGTACCACTTTTCATGGTTTTTATGTGAGTGGGGCATTACATGCCCATAAAGGAAGTACAATTTAAATTGAATATTAAAAAAAATTAAAGCTCAGTAATTCTGATATGAGCCAGGGTTGAAATCATCCCTGGAGACCATTTCAAAAGAGTCCAGTCCTAGGCAATCTCCTGGCTTCACAGTAGCCCTTGGGATGGTTTCTTGTTTAGCCAGTGGAGGGAAGGAGGTCTTCTGAGACACACGGATGTGGGGTTTTCTGCTCTTCCTAGCCAATCAGAACTGGTTTTGTCTGGGTCATTGAAGAGCGATGAGTTCCTTCCAGGCGGCAGTGCCAGTACACTAGGTTAGAATGGTTCCGTCATGGCGTCTTTCCAACCACGTTGTTATGCTCTGGACTGTGTGGACAGAAGCAGCCACATGGTCATTGATGTTTCACAAGTGCATATGCGTGTACCTCATGTTGGAAGGCAGACCAAGGGGGCCCGCACAGCTGAAGGTATTCAGGTTAGCGCTTGGTTCCAGTTTCGGACCTGGCATCCATCCTTGATCCCTTTCCATCATCATTATGGGACTTGAAAGCTACCAAGTCTTTTCTGTCCTCTAAATTAGCCATTGGAAAAGAGTCTGACCTTTGCAGAGCTCCAGAGATGCTCGGGGATTCCATAGCCCATGTGACGACCCAGGGTGAGGGCAGGGTGGGTCGTGTGCCGTTTCATCACGTGTCTTGGTATTTTGTCTGGCTGGGCTCAGAGCCTGGCCTTACTACCTATTGTGTGACCCGAGTAACCTCAGACCTCTGACCTCTCACAGCCTCAGCTTCTTAAACAGAAAAATGGTGATTGTAACAGTATATACCACTTAGGAATGCAAAAAAATCTCAATGATAAAGCATTTGCTCTTTTCTTAAGGCTGGCTCCAGCGGGGTAATATTTACAACAGACAAACAAATCCATACGCCATGGTTTGAATCTCCTCCCCTACCCCCCCAAAAAAACACTAGGTCTGGTGAGACGGCTCAGTGGGTAAAGGTGCTTGCCAGAGCCTGACAACCCGAGTTCAATCCCTGGGACCCACATGGTGGAAGGAGAGAACTGACTCGTACAGGCTGTCCTTTGATCTCTACCTATGTGATACGGCCAGGGCATGCTCTCTCTCACACACAAATACATAAAATGTAATATGAAAGAAAAATCCGTGTTAGAAATTATAATCCTCACTGTGGGTGTTGAGAGTGCAAAGACTTCATCTAACCATAGCATTTGGAGGTAGGACCTCTGGGGAGGGAAATTAGGAAGAGACACGAGCTAGGCCATTCTGTCTTGGCATGTGATGGCCCCTGCCACCTTGGCATGTGATGTCACCTTGAGTCCCACAGAATCTTTATCTGACCTTGAATTTTCCATCCTTCAGAATGATGAGCCAAATGAACCTTCCTTCTTTATAAATGGATAGATATGTTATCAATATATAAATATTAATATGTCAGTTGCAGTGGTGGGAAATGCAGTATGACACCAGATCAAAACTCCTGATGAAATCTGTTAGATCTCCTGAAGCCCCTTGAAGAGGAGTCCAGAGGGACAACAGGATTAAGCCAGGCAGTGTGAGGAAGGTTTTTGAACCCTCTAAAATATACCTCTCCGAAGTCCTTCTCATCCTGGGATCACCCCCCCTTTCAGCTCCTGAAGCTTTCCTTCTGAGTACCTGCCTATATTCTCTTTCTACCTCCAGATCCCATCTCCCTCCTACAGCCAGGTTCTAGCCATGAAAGCGCAGTCCAAGAACCGGACAAGGATCCAGCAATATCCGCTGGCCACTGATCTAGACCCCAGTGTAAAGCTCTCCTTGGAAACCGGTGGGTTTGAGAGTGTGGGGAAGCCGAACACCTCTCTTCCAGAAATGGCCGTTCCAGGACTGGGCAGCTTCAGGACGCACCAGCCACAGCGGGAGCCGCTAAGTGGCTGGCCTTGCCCAAGCAGGAAGAATTCTCGCCACAACCGGACAACTGCTGTGGTCAGCTAATGGTGCTGATGTCTGGAAGCCCCTACTGTCCTCTGTGACAGCAACATGAAGAGCTGCTGGAGGTCGTCGTCATGTGATCACATCTTCTCCAGGGTGCACTGAAGGCCTGTCAACAGTGGAGCAGAGCTAGGATTTGAAACAGCCGGAAGCTGCTGTGTGTGTAAGGCTGCTGCAGATGCCAGCGTTACAGCATTGGAAGGGTGTGTTGCTTTTGTCACACCCAAACAGAATGGAAGAGCTCTCCTGTCAGGACTCAATCCTTTAGTTCACGTTTAAAATTACAAATGCAAAACTGTCCCTTTTTATGAAAATTGGACAAATCACAATTCATGAAAATTTGTGTTTTTCAAAGCTAAGGGAGTAGTGTGCCTGTGATAGCTCCTGGTTTATGCATCTCAGGGGATCAGACTGGCCCTCAGTGTGTGCGACACAGCATATTCTGATGAAATCTAAGGACTCTAGATGTCGTAGCCTGAAGAAAACAGTGGACACCAAAGACACAGGGCCCTAGCTATCCTGAGATGTCTCTGGTCTATGGCATAGGTATCCCTTTTACTCCAAAGTCTAGATAGCTGAAGTTAATAAAATAGAAACTAGTATACATCAGTCAGCAAGGTGAAACACAGCAGCAATGTGAAATGGTCACTATAAAGGTCGAATTTAAGGGGTTGGCTGTCTGAAGAGACTCTGACTTAAGGACTGGAATAAAACACGCTTTGGAGATGAATGCAAAGCAGTAGTATTATTGTGACCTTGCCAGTAGTCATGAAGAAAATGTCCAAAGCCAAGGGTTATGTATAAGAGGGAGGATAAAGCACTAGGAAGAATTCTCTCTCTCTCTCTCTCTCTCTCTCTCTCTCTCTCTCTCCCTCTCTCCCTCTCTCCCCCTCTCCCTCTCCCTCCCCCTTCCCCTCTCACTCTCCCTCTCTCCCTCCTTTCTTCTCCCATCCTCCCTCTTAGGTTCAATCCTCATCATCATGCACTCACCCTACATGACCGTCCCTAGGACCCAACTGCAATGCAAGCTAATTATAATTTCCTAGTGACTAATTATAGCAAGGAGCGGAAGACTGGAGTGAAAACAGACCAGAGCTCTGTGTGAATGTGCACGTCTGCTCCTGTTTGCATGTGCAGGTGCACTTGATTTTGTGTTTAAGGTATTAGTTCGAGGGCAACTGTAATAGTGCTTTTTCACTCACTGTGGTGACCAGTATCCATTTTTGATGACTAACAGACACTTGGTTAATAAAAAGCCCCCACAAATCCAGAAAAAATGAGAAGGCTTCATGAATAGCAGCAGAACCCTGGTTGCAGAGAGACATGAGACTGTGCTCGCCTCCTGCCCCACCTCTGCCTGTATCTGTCAGACCTGGCACTCCAAGCCCCGGTCACTGTCTGTCACATGGAGTGAAGTCCCACCACATCTCTAGCTCACCTAAGGTGCCCCTCCAAGCCTTGGATACCAGACTTTGCTGTCTTCCTTCTTCCTCCGGGACACTCAGGACCATAATAAAGTCAATCACTTCACAATGATGGTTCTTACAAGTAACCAAGCAAAGGTAATTTTTGAAAATGATACACTAGACTATCAACTGGAAAAATCCCAGTCATTGAAGGTACGGCTTGCTGCGAGTATTGCATAATTTTCTATAGCATTTCAGGCTCTCTGGGAAGCAGCTGGCTGCATTTTTAGAAGCCTTAATATATCTACCCTTTATAGTAGCTGTGTATGTCTGGAAACGGAGTCTAAAGGAATAAGAAGACGACAGAGGCTGGGGGAGATGGATCGTGGATAAAGGCACTTGCTGTGTGAGCATGCAGATCTCAGTGTGACTCCCCAGAACCCACAGAAAACTGCACATGGTCGTGTGTCTGTAATCCCAATGTTTGCACAGCAAGATGGGAACCAGAGATGGGAGGCTCCCTGGAAGCTCGTGGCTTAGGCAGCCTGGTCCATGCAGGTCAAAAAACAGTCTCTGACAAGGGGGAGTGAGTGTGAGGCCTGACATCCGAAGTTGCCTTCTAAGCTCTACACATGTGTTCACACACAGATTATACAAAGACTACAGCAGGGACTGGGGGTGTAATTCAGCGGTAGAGCCCGCCTGGCACGTTCAAGGCCTTGGATTCGCTCCTCTGCGCTGGAAAAGGAGACTGTGAGAAATACTTAGCTACTTAGCTAGTTAATTCCATGTATTCATAGGAGAAATCTGTAGGAAGGTACTGGGAGGCTCTTGTTCCTCTAACCACAGATAATTGATTTAGTCAAGGCAGTGAATATCGGTGTGATGGAATACTATGTAGCCATTAAAAACAGATGTAATCTGTAATTATTTACAAGAGAAGAACATTTCTTTGAAAGCAGATTATGAAACAAGATGGTAGAGTTTTGCATCTGGGAAGATGGCACAGATGTGATCTTTTAAAATTATCATTGTTGCTTTTTATTTCTCTACTCTCTGAGACCCTGCCCATGGTACCAAGGCCAATGCGAGGAGACTTGAATGGAGAGAGTTGATAGACTGCAGATGGACTCAGGACTTCAAAGATGGTTTTGTCATGAGGGCCCTGCTGTTTTTCTTGTGTTGTTTGGATGTTGATTTGGTTTTTCCTCATATATGTCAAAACTGAGGTAATGAAGCCAGAAACCCAGAAACCCCACAGGCATAGATACCAAAACCGCAAGAAAACCTTTCTCACTATCTACACAGGCATCCCAGCAAGCCAGAACACTTTCACACCATGACTGCTCTCTCCAAGGCCAAGCTTCACAGCATAAACTGTAAAAGCAAGGGGGGAGCCTGGAGCCACACCCTCCAGTTCTGTTCAGTTGCCCAACAACCCCCCAAGGACAGTGTCAGAAGAAGTCAAGGAGGCGATTTTGTTGCTTGAATCTTAAAATGGTCTTATAATAAAAAACCCGGAGCCAGATATTGTGGTAAATGCTGAAAGATCAGAGACAAAGGAACAATCCACTGCCATGTTTCACCTTGGCAACTCCACGAATCCTCTGACTGAATGCCTCTGAGTCCTCAGCCGAAAGCTCTCCACGCGAAAAGCCTTTAGTTCCTGTCTCCTCACACCTTATACACCTTTCTCTGCCCACCATATCACTTCTTTCTTAGTGCTGGGATTAAAGGTGTGTGCCACCATTGCCTGGCATCTATGTTTAATCTAGTGGCTTTTTTTTTTCCCCCGAGACAGGGTTTCTCTGTGTAGCTTTGGCACTTTTCCTGGAACTCACTCTGTAGCCCAGGCTGGCCTCGAACTCACAGAGATCCACCTGCCTCTGCCTCCTGAGTGCTGGGATTAAAGGCGGGCGCCACTGCCTGGCCTCTATGTTTAATCTAGTGGCTTGTTTTGTCTCTCTGATCTTCAGGCAAATTTTAACATGATACACAATATATCACCACAAGATTTTGTTCCCATTTTATACTTGAGGATGTTGAAACCCCCAGAACATGAAGGAGTTTCCCATAATCTTGTGGCTAGTACAGTTTCTGTACTGCTCAACCGCTTGATTCAGTACACTTCAGAGGAACCTCCATTATTGCTACTAGCCTTGTTCAGAGTTATTTAAGGGAGAGGGGGAAAATCCTCAGTACTGGCCACAGGGTGGGGCTGGAGAAAGTCCTTTCACGTGTCCATAGCTCCCTGGCAGCACAAACAGAGGGTCCCTTCACGTTCACAGAATTCTGCATTAGAAGGGACTGCTATCAGACAGACAGCCATCATAGTCCTCCACCCCTTGCTGTGTATTTGCCGCTGAGGTCACTCATCTATGGCTGTGGTGATATTTTGTTCCCCAATATATTATGCACCCTAATAAACTTATCTGGGGTCAGAGAACAGAACAGCCACTAGATATAGAGGCCAGAAAATGGTGGCACACACGCCTTTAATCCTAGCATTC
>CABHPQ010149610.1:4609-18151 GCA_902168405.1 Peromyscus aztecus
TCAAAGCACTGTCATTAGGCACACAAACATTTGGAACTTAGTGAGTTGACCTTTTGTCATTGTGAAATGGTTCTTTCAATTGGCAATAAGTGTTACTATCAAAACTGCATTGATGCTATGAGAACCACTCATGCCTCCTCCTTTTGATTAGTGTTAGGACGGTATACCCACGACCGCCTTTTACTTTTGTGTCTTTAAGTCCATCTAGTAGAGTCACTTCCACCTCATTGTGTTGGGATGACACTGTACCCATGTCCACCTTTACCTTATCAGAAACATTGTAGACAACATTTGAATCCTGCTGTCTTTTAGGTTTTTTTTTTTTGAGACAGAGTTTCTCTGTATAGCCATGGCTGTCCTGGAACTTGCTCGGTAGACAAGGCTGGTCTTGAACTCACAAAGATCCACCTGCCTCTGCCTCCTGAGTGCTGGGATAAAGGCATGCACCACCACCACTGCCAGGCTGAATCCTGCTGTTCATTAAATCTGACAATTTTTTTAAACTGACCATATATATATACATATATATAAATTACAAAAAGTGGTCATTACTATAGTTAGGTCTAACCTATCACCTTGCTATTTGATTTTGATCTTGCCTATTCTTTGGTCCCCTCTCCTGTGGTCCTGTGGCCTTGAGTTCTAAAACAACTTCTGTAGCCCTTGGTGCCTGTCCGGCCAACTGACCCTTGTGCAGCCGGCCTGGTGGGTGACCACTGTCCATTGTCCTGTGTAGTCTATGATTCTACAGCTCCATCTCCTGAGCCTATATGGGGCTCAGCAAAGGTTGCTCCTTGCTCTGAGTTTTCTGCCTTTGGCTTTGTCCCCACCTTCCTCTCGTTCTCTTTATAGAATTGGTATTCACTTGTCAGCTTCAAGGTAAAGTAGAGACCAGTAAGTGCAGATAGTCTCCACCTTATAAAGGACTGTGTGCCAAATCAGTGAGTCATATTCTATATACTGAATGTTATAGCCTTCTAAATTCCTACATTGAAGACCCAATTACCATGTAAATGTATGGGGAGACAGGGGCTTTATGAAGACCCAATGCAATCATAAGAGTGGGATCCTTGAACTACACTTACATGGTACTAGTAAAGAGTGATCAAATGATGCTGCTATTATGTTACTACATTTAAAAAAAAAAGAGTGGGGCCCTCATCTGCTAAGAATACTATAAGGAGCACAAATGCAATCCTGTGTGTGAGAGAGAGAGAGGTCACGGGTACACAGAATTCGCTAGGTCCTACGTACCAACTAAGAGAGCAGCTCTACAATTGAGCTACTGTGTAGGCACTTGATCTTGGATGTCCTAGCCTCTGGAACTGTGAGTGATACACAAGTGAGCTAGCCAGTCTATGGTATTTTATATGGCAACCCTGAATGACTAAGGCACCGTTTGCTTTTGTTTCCTACAAGTCAAGGCCGGGTTCCCAGTCTAGGGCACTTGTGTGCTTGAAACAGATATAGTCTCATGACCTCATGACTTCGACTGCTGGGGATCTTGGGGGAATGTGAAGCTCTGTATGTCTAGTTTTGCCTAGGTCCTAGAGAATCTACTAGACCTCCAACAAGGCATACTTTAAACCTCAGGGGCTGAGCACTTGGTCATGATAGATGTAAGTGACATCTAGAGATGTCAGAAACCTCCTTAATGTCATAGCACTACCTGTGGCCTGTCGAGGTAGCAAAGTCCGGGTATTGTGAACATCTGTTCCCATGCTTGGCTGGAGGATGCACTGAATTGCAGCTGCTAACACTTGCTCCCATGCACAGTTGCAGCACACCCTGAACTGCAGTTAGAGACAATACCCAGACCCAGTTTCGGCATGTGTTGATGTTCAAAACCCTAGGAGCTCTGTCCCAGACCCATTCCTGTGGGCAGGGCCAGGCCACTACCAATTATTTCTGTTTTCTTGTCAAGGCAACTCAGAGGTTGTCGGTATTCGAGGGTGCACATGGATTTATGTGTGTGAAGGCCGGAGGACGTCAGGTGTGATTCCTCAAGTGCTCTCCACCTCTCTTGTGTAGATGGTGTATTTATGTGTGTGCAGCTGAGTGATGGTGCACTTGTGGGGTTAGAGGCCAATTCTGGATTATCTGTCTCTATGGCTCTCCACTTTATTTGTTCAGACAGATCTCTGAACCTACAGTTCAGCATTTTAGGTTGGCTGGATGATCAGCAAGCACAGGGTTCTGTACTCATGTACATAAGCTTGTATAAGCAAGCACGCTACCCACCGAGCCATCTCCCTAGGCCTGCTTATCTGTCCAAGGCAGGGGCTCCCTCTGGCTTGGAACTCTCCAAGTAGGCTAGACTGGCTATCCAGTGAGATCCAGGATCCTTCTGTTTCTGCTTCCATAGCACTGGGATTCCACGTGTGGGCCACCATACCCGACTTTTTATATGTAGGTTCTGAAGACTGAACTCAGGTCAAGTATTTGACTGACTGAGCCACCTTCCCAGCCTGTTTTCCTGCTTTTCATGTGAGCTTTTAACATACCCCACCATGGGGGCAGGTAGAGCTCTTCCTGGAGCTGGTGGTCCTGTCCTCCACCCCTAAGAGGCTTCAGATCCCATGTTGGCTGGCTCCTTTCCTGATGGTTCTCACGAGTTCTGGGGAAAGGAGGCTCACTTTCAGACCTCCATGATGCTCTTCCTTTGGTGGGAAGATGACTCTGGTTCCTTAGGCCAGAGAAAAGACCATGTGACATGGAGCTGAGCAACAAAAGGGACCTTGAGTCTGTGCCCGAGAAGGGGCACTGGGTGATGAGCCTCCAGGGCCTTGCAGAGAATGGGCTGCACCCCCTCCCCCTTCTCACCTAGCTCCTGCCTGTCCAGAGAACCACTGGAAAGGAGGAAGTTTGAAATACCAAAGTCCTGTCTCCCCCAAAATATGTTTTATTCTTGCATTACATTTGTGTTTCCAATTGTGAATAAAAAAATGGTTAGAAAGTGGTTACAAAACAGCGTGAGTGGACTAGAGGAGTGGCTGCCCTGGAGTCTGTCACTTCTTCGCCTGGATGATGCAGTGTGGGCCTGGCGTAGAGGCCGGCTCAGTCGGGTTTTTCACTCTCAGGATCTAGAAAACAAAATGGCCACAGCTCACTACAGGCCTCTGAGGCACTGGCCTCTCACCCAAGGCTGGGCTCTGATGCCCGTGCACACAGCCCTGCCTAGGCACCTGGCCCCTTTCCCAGGAGCTACTAAAACAAAGGTAGAATGGCGGAGCCAGAGCCAGGCCAGGACGAGACTGTGCATTGTACAGAGTCCTGTTCTCTGCACAGAGCTTGGCTGACTGTCACCTGGGTATCTTCTTCTAAGTTAGACACTCAGCAATGACCACCTAAGCCCAGAAAGACAAGGTCTCACCCCTGTTCCACTGGACCATCCTGGACTAAGCTGGCCTTGAAGTCCTGGGAGACAACAGTAACCTTCAGTTTTTGCTTCTGAATAGGGCCAGTGCCAAGATAAGGCACAATGATACAGTTGCAGGGGTCTGAGCAGAGGCGTGAAGTCTAGTGCTATATCTTGAGACAGCCACCTCTGGCACAATGGACCCCATGTTGTCAGGGCCAGGTCTGCAGTGCACACACACAAGGCTGTCCATGAGGAGTTTGCTGCACCACCGTAGCGCAAGTCCTAAACTATCAACTTTCACAATGCCCTGGGCTCCCTGGAAGGCCAGTGCCTCTCACACGCCCTAGGTTGACCCTTGACCAACTCTACTCAACAAGCCCAAGAGCCTGAAAGAGAAGCCCCACCAACCATGAAGAAGGGGGTAACCAGGAGTTCCTATGACTCATACAAACGGGGTTTTCTAGGACCTAGTGCCCGCTGTGATGGGACTGGAAATGCAGTCTGCCTTCTGTGAGATGCACCCTTTCTGCCTGCACTTCCGAGAGCAATGCAGATGCAGCCTGACTTGCAGCCCAGCCAATAGCCTGCAATGCCAGGCTAGAGGTAACAGCCTGGTGACATCGGGCCTGGGCCATAGCATCAGGCATAGCGCAGCGCTGGGAGACAGGTAACCCCACCAGAGGCTTGACTCCTCTCTCTCAGCCCTATGAGCTCCACCCTCCAAGGTATAGCACACAAGGCTGCTGGCTCCAAGCAGAGGCTAGGACAGGCCCACCTGGGCGACCCAGGCCTATCTTTTACAAGGCCAGTCAGTTTGGCTTTGATATGAATAGAGGGCAAGAAAAAAAGCTGTCATTTCACAGTATTTTCAAGCAAACGTTTATTTTTCTCCTTCGCACATACAGTCTCTTGGGGATCCCACGCCACTAGCAGTGTCATAGTAGGAAAGGACTTGGGCGCAAGAGGAGTGAGAGAAGGCAGACTCACTTCACTAAGAAGTGGGCCTGGGTGGTTTTCAGACCAGACGCAGAGAACAGAAATCTCTTATTGCATTGTTGTGGCCTGGCAGAAGACTCTGCTCAGCCCCCTGAAAAGTCAATTCTAACGGAATTGATGGAATAGTGTATTTAAACCAAAATAATTTAGCTGGTTCTCATGAGTACAGCTTAACTGTACAGTTCACAGCAGGGTCACCCCAGGCAGCCCACCCTCCAACTGGAGGCATAAAACATTTGCCCAGAGGGAGTCAGGGGGCTTTCATCATCTCCCCCCCACAAGTGTCATGGAAACCTCCAGAAATACTCCACCCCTCAGGAGGCAGGCCTGAGGATAGCCTGGAGAGGAATTTGCAGGGTAGGGTGGGCAGAGCACAGGCCTCTGTGGAAACCATGGAAAAGGAAGAGAGTGGGGACCCCTGAGCTGAATGGTGGTGTTTGTCTGTATGGTGCTCATAACAGCCCGCTGGCTACCAGGGCATTCACCCGTTTGTTTCTTGGCAGGATCCTCACGGCTCAACAAAGCTGCTGACACTCCTCACAGGGAGAACAACTTCAGGCGGGTCCTGTGGCTCTGTTATTGAACATGACCAGGGTGACCTCACTCTATCAAGGGCTGAGATAGGCTCATCCAGCATTGGCAGGTCACATTGTTAATGTTCACTTTAGTTTCTGTTTTTAAGAAGGCGTTTACACTAGAACTATCAGCTTCATATCTGTACCCCATTCCCATCTCTGCAACATCACACAGTGGAGACAGCAATGCACATGTTAACTGTAATGAAATCCACCTTTGCTGATCAATGGCCTTTTTAAACATGTCTTTCCATCAGGAAACAGAAAAGCTGGAATTCAAGGCACTGGGCTGCTGCAGGGGGATGACGAGGTTCTAATCCTCAATCAAGGACAGGCAGTGGATGTGAAGCCTGCCTGTGCAAGACTGTAGGGACCTAAGAGCGGTGGGGTCTGAGGCAGCAGGGAAAGTGTCTTGCTGCCCTCTCCTGCCCCCTTGGCTGGGGCTCTGTGCCCTGGGCCCATGTGGAGGAGCCATGAGGAGGCCACACCACAACCGGGTTCTTCCACACGATTCAGAGTGCTCCATCTGGCCAGGGCAGGGCAGAGGGCTACGTGATGTGCAGCCGGGGGCCTGGCGTGCTGATAACAGGTGGCCGCAGGAGCACTGGCAGCATAGGGACCTTAGTGGGGCTCTGACTGCCCCAAGCCCCCTGTGGGTTCCCTGAGGCCACCCAGGGCCCCCAGGACACAGGAACAGGGAGCAGGCCTCCATACTGACTCAGAGGCAGTGCACAGGGAGGGCCTGAGAGGCTGGAGTGGACAGTACCTGGTATGGGCACAGGCAGGGCTGGGGTGGCTCCAGGAATGGCTGTGGTGGACAGAGGGCCGGGTGCCGGGGCCAAACACGGTGTCCTCACTCCTGCTGGAGGCACAGTTGTCTGTGAGACACAGAAACAAAGAGGAAGGCACAGGGGGCCGCAGTCAGTCGGTCTTGTCGTGTAGTCCAAGCGTTGGTATGGGAAGCAGCTGCCCTCCCTCCCCGGCTCGCTACACTGAGGTCTAAGCCCCTCTGTGGGCCATAAGCTCCAGATGTCCAAAGCCAGAGTGGGCCTGGAGCAGAACCTGCAGGGTGTGGAAGGGCACACGAGTGACTCACACACTTCCACCCAGCTGACACCACGGCATCTGGTTTGGTGGCCTAGTCACAGTTTACTGAGGCCTGTGGGAGCAGGAACTCTGGGGCAGCCCCTGAACTCTCAGCCGAGCACAGTGGCCTTAGAGGCAGGGAAAGGAGCCGCTGATGGCTTCCAGAGCCAGCGCCTCTGATGACAGGATGGATATGACTACAGCGAGAGATCAAGGACCGGCAGCCTGCAGCATCTAAACAAAACAGTTGGGAAACCGAAGACAGTGACTATAAAAGGTTTAACATCACAGTCCAGTGGGCTTTGATGCCTCAGAGACAACCCACCTCACTCCAGGAGAAGCGCCACTGGAAGGGCTGGGCTGGAGTTCCCAGGTGAGCACTTGCCTAGCACATATGAGGCCCTGGCTTCTAGCCTCTGGACCATAAACACACACAGGGCAGGATGGAGACTCGCCAACCCCCACACCATTTACAGAAGGCAGTGAAGGTCTCCACGGAGCCAGCAGCCATACCTGCAGAGGGGGCAACGTTAGGTGCTCCCCCAAGGCTCCTTCATGCTTCCGGTCAACACTGTGAGGGGACCCAGCTAAGGTGAGACAAGAAAAGAAAAACTGCCTATCTGCAGATGACAACATTGTATGTAGAGAAACCCACAGGAAAGGCTGAACAAGCAAACTTCGCAGGGCCATAGGCTTCTAGGCACCAGAATTGGTCACATTTTCACACACCAGAAATTTTCAGGACTGCACAGTTTATAACAGCACTCCCAATCATCAACCACCTTGGGATGGATTTGATGAGTGATATTAACACCCTACAAAGATGTAAAGAAACAGATACCAAGTTCATGGAACACTCAAGACCGGTAATACGGTAAGCCTATCCACTTCACTGACAGATGTAATCCACTGCCAAGAGAAACTCCAGTGGGCCATCTAAGACCTGCCAACATTTAGGACCCAGAAAAACCAGGAGATTCTTGAAGTTCAACAGAGGATGAATAATAATCTTACTATGAAGCTGTACAAGGCAATGAGGATGTGTTGTTTCATGCAGTTCAGACTGGAAAGGAAGGTATCACTGCAATGAGTAGATATGCTATGGTGCATACAACAGCTAAAGCAGCAAAACTTTCAGAAAAAAACAAACAAACTAATGTCTTCCATTTTACGCTCACCACCAAGAAAGTAATGGAGAGGGCTGGGGATCTGTAAGAGTTCCTGTGACGGGGCTGGAGAGATGGCTCAGCGGTTAAGAGCACTGGCTGTTCTTCCAGAGGACCCAGGTTCAATTCCCAGCACCCACATGGCAGCTCACAGCTGTCTATAACTCCAGTTCCAGAGGATCTGACATGCTTACACCAATGCACATAAAATAAAATTATTAAAAAAAAAAAGAGTTCCTGTGAGAAGCCTCCTGAGCTCAGACTCCCAGCACCTGCAGCCTGGTATGGTGGCATGTGTCTATAACCATAGCACTGGGGAGGGGCGGAGATGGGTAGATGCCTGGAGCTCACTGGCTAGGCAGTCTGGCTGATTGGTAAGTACCAGGCTCAGTGAGAGAAAGACCCTGCCTCAAAAAGGGGAAGGTAGGGAGGGACAGAGAAGACATGAGATGTTGATGTTTGACTTCATAAACATGCCCACACATAAGCATGTGCACACATGCACCACACACACAGAGCATACTACACACAGAGAGAGACAGAGACAGAGGGGGCACACTTTGGTGGAATATATATGTAATATAAGACAAAACAGATATAAGAGACTTCCATAAATCAATAATAAAAAGATAAATGACTCAATTTTTAAATGGTTAATAATCTTGACCAGGTACTCTATAGAAGATGCCTGTTAAAAATAAGAACATGCACCAGTCGGTGGTGGCACACGACTTTAATCTCAGCACTCAGGAGGCAGGGGCAGACAGATCTCTGTGAGTGCAAGACCAACCTGGTCTACAGAGCAAGTTCCAGGACAGGCTCCAAAGCTACACAGAGAAACCCTGTCTTGAAAAACCAAATAAACAAATAAATAAAAAATAAAAATAAAAAAAGAACATGTGCTCAAAGGCAAATCAAGACAATAAAAAGAGTCTAGATCTCAAATTATTTTTACAAACAATTTTTTCCAACACAATGTCCTTCACATAATATTAAAACCTCACAAGGCAAGACAAGGAACTAAGGAGACAAGCTGTGGGGAGAAGAAACCAGGAAAACAGGAAGTACTATGGAAATAAGATGCACCACTGAGACATTTGGCTGAGAACTGTAAACTTTTTGTAATTATTGAATGTTATTTATGTGCATGTGTGTGTATCTTCATGTGTGTCTGTGCAGGTGTCTATGAGGGCAGAAGAGGCCCTGGATGCTCTGCTGGAGCTGGAGTTGCAGCAGTTGTGAGTCTTGAGACGTAGGTGCTGGGAACTCAACTTGGGTGCCCTGCAGGAGTTAGAACGGCTGGAATTAGTGGTCTAGCCAACTTAAGAAGCTTTCCTTTACTTTGGTGCTGGGGGCCAACCCGGGGTCCTCACTAACACTAGGCAAACACTCCGCCACCAACTCACAGTCAAACCTAAGAATCTTTCTGAGAACGTTAAGCCAGAATGAGAAATAGTAAGAGTTAAAAAATGAATGAAATAGATAACAAAGGATATCAAAGATAATAGATAGGTTTTTTAAATGGCTCATGAAATTAACAAAGCCTGAAGATGTAAGGACAAAAGGCAGGCAGGGAAGGAAGGACAGACACACACAGAGAAGTGGAGAGGCATACAGCACCAACACCAGGAACGACACCGGCTTGGGATCATGCAGACAGCAACAAGAGGCGTTACAGTATCAAATGGCAACTGATCTGAAAGTTCAGGCAAATTTAGGGACAAAGTAGCAATTACCATGGAAGCAGAATTTAACAAGACTGTCAAGACAGAACACCCAAACGGTGTCAGGACTGGAAAAGAAACCTTCCCCAAGAGATGGATAGCTGTGTGAGGAGTTCTGAGAGCGTCACCTACTGTAGGCGGTGGCATGCGATGCTCACCGCAGGCTTCCAATTCCCCTGTGTGTTTGGAAAGATCCAAAGCCCAAGATCACAGAGGGATGTTTTCCACACAAAAACAACACCCACAAGATACTTCAGCCCAGATGGATTTACCCGTGAACTTCATGAATCATTTAAAGTAGAAGTAACAGCCATCTTCCACAATTTCTCCAGAAAGCTGGAAAAGTGGGGACACTCCTCCAGCTAGCTCTCCCAAAATCGTAATGTGTGCCAAGACCTGCGAGGGTGTCTACTCGCCCGGCCCCATGTTGGCCCCAGTTGGATACAGCTGCCACTCAGGAGTGAGGAGTACACCTGCCCTTTCTACAGCCTGGAGACAAATGGATGTAATGCAGATGGAGGTGTGTCTGTCCACAATGAGGGTGTGTTTCCTACTTGGGGCTGTCTAACTCAAGGATTCTGCTGTATCTGAGTTCTAGAGTCACAGGCTCAGCCTGTCCCCTGCTGGCCACAAGGACCATAGGAAGTCACTTTTACCTCCCAATCATTACAGGGTCCAAGGCCTAATATTTTGTTGTTATTTTGGGGTTTTTTTTTTTGAGACAGAGTTTCTCTGCATAGCCCTGGTTGTCCTGAAACTCACTCTGTAGACCAGGCTGACCTCGAACTCAGAGATCTGCCTGCTTCTGCCTCATGAGTGCTGGGATTAAAGGTGTGTGCCACCACCACCCAGCAAGGCCTAATTCTTTTGGAGAAGAAGGACCTTGATCATGAAAGCCAAGTACTTAGCATGATGGACATCCGGCACACAGGATTCCGGCAATAGCTCACAGCCACAGCCACTATGCCTACCATATCCCTCCCAGTAGAGCCTGTGCCCACGTTCACTCACAGCCCGCGCCTCGCCAGAGGCCTCCATGTCATGCAGCTTCTGCGTCTGCTTCAGCTGGTTGAGTGTGGGCTTCAGTTGCGCCGCGCCCACCGTCTTGGTTGTCCACTCGTCCACCAGCTTGTGCAGGTCATCCGTGAAGGTGCCTTTCTTATTGTTGCTGTTGTTCACCTGTGCCTGGACGTGCAGGGTGGGCTGGGGACCTGGCTCAGGGCCTGGGGCCAGGCTGCTGGTGGAAGACCCTAGGGAGTCATATAGGCCAGGATTGGTGACGCCACACACTCACTCGGCACCACTGACAGGCTGGCTGCAGTCATTCTCACACGATGGCTGGGACAATCAATGGCCTCACTCTGGCCAAGCAACACCTTGCTTCAAGAGGTGGTCTGCATCAGTGGGCCTTGCTGCCCAGCGTTAGACACCATGAGGCACTGTGCAGGCTATGGGTGGCTGAGCTCTGCCAGGCAGCCTCACTTGTTTCTTAAGCCAGGCCGGGGACAAAGACCATGAGCACCCAGCAGTCTCCATTAAGAGTCCACCATAGGCCCACCACTGCATACCCCACCAGACTCACACATGTGAGAGAGCATGGGGAATTCATGGCACAGCCAGATACACGTGGGCACTGGCATCCCAGGGACAGGGTCAGAGTCTCAGGGCACTCTCTGGCCTACTCTGCAGAATGCTCAGCACAAGAGTGCCACCACCAGCCTTCCAGCACCCCCTGGGCGACTGTTCACTGTGTTCCTGTGTATTTTAGTTGCTTAGTAGTTTGGAACTCAAGACAAGGAAATGGTGCCTTTCCTTAGCCAAGCATTTGGAAAGGTGGTAATAAAAGATACCACACCTAGAGTCCCTCGGGTGGGCTCCACACCCTCCACTCTACAGCTCGGTGATACTGGGAGGCAGGGAGCCAGGAGTCGCTCTGCAGAGTAGCGAGCTTGGCTGCTTCTGGGAGAGACTGTTTTTTATGGCCAACAGAAGACTTTTCGAATTGCCTCCTCTGCTCCTCCTTTACCCATGCACGTAATCCCACCTAGCAATTTTGAATAAGCCAATTTAAAATGTTTATACACCTCACCAAAAAACCCAAACAGCTAATGACCATCTCTTCAAACAAGCTGTTCCAAAATGTAGTGAACTTTAGTGGCCAGCGATGGGAAAGCATAAACAAAGGATTACACGTTAGTGATGAGACTCAACACACAGCTATTTCTACATGAGGTTTTCAGCCAGGAAAAAAAAAAAAAAGAGGAAGGGGATTAAAAAATTAAAAAGACAAGAAAGAGCAAAGGGGTGTGTGTGTGAGTGGCCCAGGTCAACTAACACCCATCCAGTCTTGGTATCTCTCCTCAGGAAGCACTCATCATCAACACTTCAAAGAAACACTGATGCCTAAGGTTTTGGAAAGGAACCCAATTAATAAACGGTGGTAATATGTGGACACTGTGGAGAAGGACGGGCCTATTAAGAGGTGGCTGGACAGACGGCACAAACTCTAGGAACCATGGAGACACAAAGAGGAGCTGGGAGGGAGCAGCTATCCAGACAGGCAGAAGCGAAACAGAGCCCTACGGGTCAGGGGCAGAGCAGGCCACACTTCCGTGGGAGGCCCTGATGCGCACCAGCCATGACAAAGCCCATGCGATGAGGGGGGCAAAGGGGTTAAAACAAAAGACCCAGATAATTACTACTGCTGTGTTCTTTGCCTAGGCAGAGACGCTTCAGGGCTGACCCTGTAAGGAAGAACAAAGGACACAAGACCACAGGGTTAGGCAGAACAGCACACGCCGGTCACACTACCACATGTAAGCAAGAGTCATCGGTGTGCAGGGAGGGACAGACACAGGCAGCAGTCGGAGAGGGAGGCCAGCCTGGCCTGGGAGAACGGGGTGGCATCCCCAGAGTTTGTGTGCAGGCTCTCACGGCCTTTGCTGAGGAGGTAGAGGTGCCAGGGCAAGCCTCCAAGATTCAGGGAGAAGTGTTTTGTCTCTAAAAGCATATTCCAGAAAAAGAGAAAGAAAAAACAGAAAAATAAACCAAAAATTCAGAAAGCACACTGCTTGGGTATCGAACACCAGGCCTTTGGGAGCCCCACTGGTTGGGGCAGGGAAACCCACTGAAAGTCAGCCACGGGGTCCCTGAATGGAGCCAGGCTCAGCCTGGGCTGGCCACCAAGGCTACCAGAGGTTTTCCAAGTGCAAAAAGATACATTGTTTTGCAGGTCTGAGGCCCATTCTGGATCCCAGATGGCTGCCTTGGACCAGGTCAGACACGGGCATCTAGCAGGGATATTAGAGTCTGTCTTGGGGTTTACAGGGGTTTGGGGAGACACCATGCCTCTTTTCTACCAGCTCACTTTCCCCAGGGGCATGGGAACACCCTTCCTAGACCACCACCAAGACAGCTCTAGCCCCGTTGTCTGGAGTCTGTCTGGGGTCAGGTGGGCAACGTACAGAATGTGACATCTGGCAGAGTATAGAAGGGTGGGGTAACCCTGACCCAGGACCAGCCTGGGCTACAGTGTGTGCAGCTATACTATCTTAACCTATGGCCACTCTGGGAGCTACAGCTGGTGAGGAAGAGCTCAGACTTCCCCAAGGTCACTTGGCAAAGCCACGCTAGCACAGCAGGTCTGTATTCCAGCCCCTAGCTCCCCCCGTCCTAAACACATGCCCCAGGAAGGGGGTGCTCTCACAGCACTGGCTCATGAGTTAGCTAGTCTAGAGGGTTGGGAAATCTGAACACTTACAACTTTTCTAGAAGGGCTGGTATTCTTGCCCTGAGGGATAGGATAGCGCATAAATGCTGGCCACACCCTGGCCAGAGCTCAGCCCAAGCGATGTGTACTGAACTTGAAGCACAGCTGCAATGGACTTACTAATTTTAGTTCATTCTGTATGGTTTCTAAGGTTACATGGGGAAATGGGGTGTTTGTTGAGCAACTCAATTTTCAGATGGAAAGAGGGGAGATAAACAGGAGGGATCTGGAAGACACTGTGTGTTGTGGGAGGAAATCTCAGTCTACTTTTGGAGGAAAAGGGGCTAGGGCTTCGGGACTCACACTGGCTATTGTCATACTGGGTAGAGAGCCAGATGGACTGTTGTGGCTGGCCTTCCTGGATTCTAGACTCAGGTGACCATGCATCAGCTCCCATCCTCCATATCCCTCCTGGATTGGCTACAGATGACCAGAGTAGGCAGTGCCAGCTTCTGGACAAATAAGCCAGTGTTTGTCATTTTATGTCAACACTAGGGCTACACTGCTCTCTGGCAGGACACAGTGCAAAGTCTCAGGGGAGCATCCAGGACTCCATGTTGACAGTCCTGCATTTCCCTAGATGGCTCCCAATATACCATGAACAGCGTCTCTACCTGGGGCATCTGATGAACAAGCTTGGCCCCGATCTCTACCGTGCCAGGAGAGGTTCTTGCAGGCTCCTGCTACTCAGGATAGTACTAGGTGAGTAGATCAAGCTAGCCAGAGGCAGGATGGTTTCAACCAGTCCCAGCCAGGTCTCCTTGGATATTCCACTTGTCCCTGCAGTGAGGTGAGGTCTCTGCATAATGCTTTGGTTCAAATCACGAGCCACTCGTGGGTTGAGAGCACATCCTCTCCAGAATTC
>CABHPQ010149610.1:25351-42750 GCA_902168405.1 Peromyscus aztecus
TCACCCCTGATCACACAACTTCACAGAAGCAGGCATACTCTAGCATCTTGTAGCCACCTGCACGCTCTGCCCCCAAAGCCGCCTTCTCTTCTCTCAGCCTCTTGACCAGGCTCATGCTTCCATCATTTGCCCTTTCACGCTCAGAAAGCCCTGATCCCCCACCATCACCTCCCAATTCTCACAGGCCTCACATCTTCTCTTGAGGACGCTCTGCAATTTACCCAGAAACCAGCACACAGACATACAAATGGACGTCTCAATGAGAAGCCTAGATCCCTAAAGCTCAGAGACCAGCAGCATGCAGGATAAAAGGACCTTTGGGGCTTCATTTCCCCAGAGTGAGCTGGCCCAAGACTCTCCCTACCTACTATGTACCACAGTGAGAGGTGCCAGAGTAGGGGTTCACCTAAGCTCTGCCTGGCAGCTACTTGAGAACATGTAGGGGTCACAGAATGCTGAGCCAGTCCAGCCTGCCTTGATAGTCACGCTGTGGACCAGCAATCCATGTGCAAGCAGTACCACACCTCAAACTACTTGGCCAAGCCTGCTCAGATGTTCCTTCCTTCTGGTCCCCTCTCCCCACTGTTTTTGTTTGTTTGTTTGTTTTAAATCTCAGGCCAGTAACTCACAGTAAAACCAACGAACACCGTTATGAACAAGACCTGAAATAGAGAAGTTGCTCTCAGAGACATGACTGTGATCACTCTGACAAACTGCCTGGGGACAGGACATACCCAGAGTTCCAAGTGCTGTCACACCTAGTGACCATCCTCATGTGAGTTGTGTGCCCACCAGGCACAGCCAGGAGAGGCATCAGGCAAGCAGGGGCCAGAATGAGGCTGGTGGATGGGAACAGACTCTGCTTGCTGCAAAGATGTGAGGGAAGTACAAAGAGAGCCCTCCTAGTCCTTCTCATACCCAACTCAGTAACTGACCAGAAGCTAGAGAGACACACTGCAAGCCAGATGCCACCGTGCCACAAGTGGGCAGACTACTGAACAGACAAGAGGATGCTGGGAAGCCCCTGGCACTTCTACATAACCATGTGCCCTTGATCCATCCACCTGGAGAAGGATGCCCCACCGTGGGCCTCTGATGCAGGGAGTAGGGAATGGCAATGGTCACCTACCACAGACATGGTCTCTGGGTCCCCACAAGCACAATGTATCTTTATTGTACAAGCAAAAAGTCATGTGCCCCAAACCAGCATCTCCAATCCAATTGTCAAAAAACTCTATTTTTTTTTTTTCAGTTAAAAAGACAAAAACCTAAAAGCTCCACAACTTTGGATTGATTTGCCAATCATTGTGAGGGTTAAAAACAAAGCACACCAGGGTGAGTTGGTCCCAGCAGGTGAGCATTCGTGGGCACTAGAAACATGTCCCAGGGTGTGTGAGGGAGGCTGGCACTGGGTTTGAGTCTGGTAGAAGTTGGAGGAACTGCCTCACTGGCTTCATCCCTCACGTCACATGGGTCAGCTGAAGACTTATGGAGCGGAGTGCCCCAGCTGGGTGGGAAAGAACAGGGACCCAGGCAGGAAGCAGGCTCCAATGCAAGAGCTATGTGGAATGGGGCAAGTATCTACTCATCGTTTTGAGTGAGCAGAGGGTAAGGAGAGATGGCAGAGGGGACTAGCCCTCCCTGCATGGTGGGGTAGAGGGCCAGGAAGCCCTAGCTGGAGCAAGCTCTTTGTTTTGAAGTTCAGGGGATGGGACTTGGGGTCTTTCTTTTGCATGCTAGGCAAGTGCTGTGCCACTGATTTATACCCCCGACACCCCTGAAGCATATTCTTAGCATCTCCACATGCAGGGAATGGGAGAGAGGGTGGAGATGGGGCTGGGTGCTTGGCTTTGGCCCTACACAGAAGTCACACCCTCCAGGGACATTAGGGCTGTTATCAGTCTGCTACATGCATGTTGTGGGAGTCCAGGTATGTGTGTAACACACTGGGTATCTGGAGAAGGTTGGGGTTGTCTTTTTGTTGTCATTGAAACTGGGAGACAGCAGACATGTATACTGGCCACAATTGCAACAGAAAAGAAAACTACGTCCAACATCCAAAGAAAAGAAAAGAAATGAGGTGATGGTAAGGGTGCAGAATGCCCTGGCATACGTGGGGTGGAGGGGCCATGGAAGAGGTAGGGATGCTGTTGCGCATGATTTTGGTGCCTGGGCACAGCCAAGAGCATGCACACAGCTGTCTGTAGCTGGGTGACTATGGACACTGTGTGCAGTGGGAAAGGCTTGTGGGGTCCACCTTTTGACATGGAGGAGGTGACTTCAAGGGGTTGGAGTGGCATCCTATGAAATGTATGAGAGGTAATGAAGACAGGGCAGGGAGGGGAGAAACCAAGGGCAGGAGGTGGGAAAATACAAAAGAACAAATACAGACAGATGGACACAGATACGGGTCCACTGAGGAATCGAGCACGAGGCTTGCTACTAGACTTATAGGCCCCTCTCTCAGACGTTGGGTGGTAAACCGTCCAGCCTGCAAATGAATATAAAGGGAAGAAAACAGAGAGACACTTATCAAGTACAGGTTGCTGCGATTCCTCCTCCTCCTCCACACCAACAGCCACACCAGCCTCGTAACTTAACATCCACGGCTCCATCTAGCCCAGCCCAAGCACCAAAGCCACTGACCACAGAATGGGAGGAGGCAACAGTAGGAGCAGAAGAGAAGCGGCCCGGAGGAGGATGGGTAGGGCAGGTGGGGCACCTTTATTAGTCACCATGATTTCTCTGGACAGAGATGGTGAGGACAGGAAAGCGCCTTATCGAGCAGCTGCTGCCGTCCATGGCAGTGATGAGCAGACATCCCAGCCTGAGAGCTGAGCCCTTGTCCCCTAGCCGTCCCGTGGACTTTGGAAGGACCCGGTGTTTACCACCGTCTGGCTCTGCTGTGGGAAGCGGGCAGGGCAGGGTAGCCAGGGCCTAGGAACAGGCATCGCAGAACACAGCAAGATGCCAGGCCCTGTTCCCTCCCCAGTCATCGGGCTGATCCCTCCTGGTCCCGGCCACTTCCTGAGGTCCACCTTAGCAAACCCATCACCTGCCTCTGAGCCGCTTACATGGCGGGACAATTCCATTCTTTGTATCCAAAGACTACACCTTTACATTCTTGTTCTTTTTTGTTCGTTTTTATAAAGCTGCTTAGCAGCCTTAGCTGTAGCTCTGGCCCCCTCTACACACACAGGCGTGCTCCTGGGACACCACTGAGGCCCTACGTGGCTGGCACATGCTTGGAGACAGGCAAGCTGGAAATCACCTTGGCCACGCGCTCCGCCTCCATCACTGGCTAAACCGGAGCAGATGTCTGTGGACAGGGAGGCCCGGACGGAGCAGGGCTGCTGGGTCTGAACTGCCTTGGTGCCCGGGGGCGTGCTGGCGTGGGCAGGGTCCTTAGTGGGAGGGCCTCTGCTGGAGTCAGACAAATGACCTGGGCGAGGGGGGGAGAAGAGGTGACAGGCACCATGAGGCGCCAATGGGCAGGGAAGGGTGTGGCTGGGTTGGCTTCCTACTCTCTGCTGGCTGACCTTGAGGAAGTTGAGTCTCCTTAAGAAAACCAGTACAGACAAGATCCTGGTCTAAAGTGCTGGGGCCAATCAAAGAAAGTGTCCCCCTTTACTAAATCCCAGTGGCATGCCAGACCTATGCTGTGCAAGTAAGTGGTAGGTAATGGACGTGGGCTCAAAGCAGCCTGTCTGTGAATCACTGCAGAGCCTCCCCTTAGCTTTAGGATCGGCACTGGGTTTGTATCACTTGTGCAGGTGGCTCACAATTAGGGAGTGCCTGCCGGTAATTCACTAATGCCTTCCCATCTGTCACATTTGGAGACTGGGGTTTATGGATCCTCCCCGCTCAGAGCACACCCTGCAGCACAGCTCTAAACCTCAAAGGTACCCCGGCATGCAAAGGGTGCTGACTGGTGCCTGGCCTCTGCAGCACCAGGACTGGGAACCGCTACTGCCAGGCCTGGAGAATAACCCATCCTCTCCCTGCCCACAAAGGCAGCCACCTGACACCCAGTGAGCAGGAGCTACTGCGTGCCTGGGTGACAGGGCCAGCAGTTAACTTCTGTCCATCCCAGGCTGTATCCTGCATGGAGGAGCAGGGATGGAGTGCCCTGGGGCTTCCTAGGTGCAATGTGGCCCAGGAGTGGCTCCTTCCTTCCACATGGGGCTAGGGCCTGGCTCCGAGCAGCCCCTATTCTCACACAGGCCTTTCCGTCTGGCACTAGTGTGGAGGCCTGAGGTTTCTCCGGGCTTGCAGAGACTCTCAGCTCTAGCAAAAGGGGGTCCAGGAAAAGGAAAATCCCACACACTCTTGCAGGTTTGGAGATATTGAGGCAAGTCAGAGCTAGCCTCTCAGGCTAACTTGGGGTCCCCCCCTCCAGTATCCTCCCTCCTCAGCCCAGGTACAGCCCTCCCCTAGAAGCAGCAGACCTGTGCTGGAGGCCACGACCTTGAGCTGTTGCACCAGGGGGTTCAGCAGCTTGCCAGCCTTCAGTTTGCTCTTGCTGGTTTTTCTCCTGCGGCCCATGGGAGGTGCCGTGTGGAAGAACCCCACGTTGGGAGGGAGTGGCTTGCCCAAGCGGCGGTACAGGGCTTCAATCTCCTGCTTCTGTTGGCTCTGTAGCTCAGAGATTTCCTTCAGGTGCCTGGAGCAGGAGAGAGGAGGCAGGGCGAGTGGGCTTCCCCTACGGGGAAAGGCTGGACTGTGTGGGCACAGGGGATGCGACCTGTCTGCAGGCTTTCAACAGAACTATCTAAGCCAGGTGAGAACAAGGTGAAGGACATAGTTTTCAGACATCTGGAATCATGACTCCTAAATTGTCTCAATAGCCAAGGAAGCAAACATTATTCCTCACCTATACTTCTGCTTGCAACTGAAACCCTAGGTTTCAGAGCAGATAGAGTAAATTAGTAGATGCCTGGCCCAAAACTACCTTCCTCCCTCTCTCTCTTCCTTAGACAGTCTCCTGGACCCAAGGCTGGCCTCAAATTTGCTATGTAGCCAGGTAGACAGTTGGTGTGGGCAGTCTGTAGGGCAGCTCGAGGGAAGGATGCAGGTGAAGGCAGGTAGACTGCTGGTGTGGGCAGTCTCTAGCACAGCTCGAGGGAAGGACGCAGTGGCCCCCGCTGGGCCCTGTGGTCTCACTTGCCACCTCGCTGCTATTCTTCTGCAGTGGTAGGAGCTGAACTTCACTGCTCCTAGGAGGCCTGCTACCACCCCAACACGGGGCCTAGACGATTTCTTCCATCTCTTGTGTTGGGGAAACAGGTGGTTTTCACAGTTGAAAATGAGAAGTTCTAACCTCTCTCCTATATCTTCAGTGATGCCCAATCTTGTGTTTTAAGACAGGGTTTTTCTATGTACTCCTGGCTGGCCTGGGGCAATATGCAGCCTAGGCTAGCCTTGAACTTGCAGCAGCAATCCTCCTAGCTCCGCCTCCAGAGTACTAGAATTGTAGGAGAGGTGCTAAACCTAGCTCTCTAATTTTTTAAAAAAGACTTTAGCTCAAAAGCAAACAAACAACAACAACAACAACAAAAAACCCCACATACATATAAAAATAAAATATCAAAGACCTAGTCAGTAAAATGCCTGCCATGCAAGCATGAGGGCATGTGTTTGGGTTGCTGGCATACTTGTAATCCCAGCACTGGGGAGGCAGAGGCAGGAGGATTCCCATGGCTTGCTGGCCAGGCAGTCTAAACAAATTTGTGAACCCCAGGTTCAGTGAAATGCTAAGGTGGGAAGTGATCGAGACACCTGATTTTGACCTCCCTGAGCTCTTCCTTTGCATACACAAAGAAAGGTGTGTGTGCAAACCTGCACACTGACACATACTAGAGCGTACACTTTGAACATTACCACACACAAACCAATCAATAAACACCAAGTGGAAGTGATTTTCTCCCTGCAAATGCACAGAGAGACAGCAGTATTTCCAGAGGAATGCTGGCCGCTTGTGTCAGTGGACATGACCCCTTCTTCAGGATTCTGAGCACAGATCTGTTCTGAGGCCTCAGGTGGTATCCATTCCTCCACTTTCTCACCTCAACAGAAGTTCACTGTGGTCACTTGGGACTACCTTGCCAAGAGCCCCAAGACTGGCAGTCTTCATGCCCTGCCCTCCACACAGTCTTGCAGAAACTTTGCAGCCTCACTGTCTCCTCTCAGGGTACCTGTAGTTCCTGAGCTCATTCAGACAGTTGCAACAAACCTCTGCTCCTCAGCCACTGGTGGGGTCTCATGGGCCACACCACAGGAGCTCCCCCATTAAACTCCACCCTCCCGCCCCAAAGGACAGCTTATGGCGCTAGTGATCCCTGAGCACAGAGGGGCAGAATGAATACTTTCTGGGCGAGAGGCAAGCAGAGAGAAACAGTGTCAGTCATTCTGAGATAGGGAGAGACAGGCAGATCAATAGTGAGGGAAGGAGGGGAGGAAGGAAAGGCTGAAGAAGGTACAGATCTCCTGACCCCTAGCATGTCCTCCCAGAGGTGACAGAGGAAGGAGGGGTGATATGCCACCCAGAGAGCCAGAAATCATGCAGGTGGCAGACAGTGGTTGGCCCAGTGCAAAGATATCCTAGATGGGGCCTCTTTCCTCAGTTTGGAGGGTAGAAGTAAAAAGGTCTCTCTACTGTCCCATTGCTCGGATTAACAGCCACCAGTGGACACTTCATGGCCAGAACCTAAACGCCATCCAACGTTACTCACCAGGCCCAGCCTGGCTAGATGAGCCCACCCCAACCATGTTGGCCTGTGGCCGCCAACCCCTCCAGACGCTGGTTGGGTGAGCTCCACTCTGGCCAGACGAGCCTTGCCCCCGATAATGGTGAGCCTCATCCTTACATACTGGTCAAGTGAGCTGCACCCCTCACGCTATCCAAGTCAGCGTGCCCCCCCACCCCTGACCAGGTGAGCCCCGCCCCCCGACGTACTTTTCCCGCAGACTTCGCAGTTCCTTCCTTATGTCTGCGTCCTCAAACTCCGAGTCATTGTCGCTGCTGATGTAGGAGGACTGGGAGTGGAAGGAGGTGATGCTGATGGTGGGGACCTTCACACCTGCCCTGCTGGGTGTCTCGGGGCCCAGCGAGCCCGCCCTTGAAGACCTGTGCAGGAAGGCAGTGGCCTTCTTCACAAAGTCACTTGCTACACCACCACTGCCCGGCAGAGAGGACTGCTTCTGCACCTGAGGCCTCCTCCTCGGGCACTCCTCCCCAGAGTCACTGGAGGCAGGCTCCTCAACGCCAACCTCGATGGAGGAGGCCGTCTGTACCCGCCGCACAACCAGCTTCACATCAGGGCTGGAGGGAATCTCATCCAGGTAGACATCAGGTGGGGCAGAGTACCGCAGGCTGTGAGGCGACGCCAGGGTCCACTCGTCTTGTGTGCTGACCACAGAGAAGCGGCCCACGGTTTTGGCTGGAGAACTGCCGTCCTGCTGCCCTGGCCGCTTATGAGGGGACCCGGAGACTCGAGCGCCACGCATCTGGGCTGGGCTACCCTCTGTGAAGGTCCCCGGGCAACTCTGCACGGGGACAACCAAGGCTTCTCTGGGAACACTACTGTTCTGATCTTTGGGATCCATGTGTGCAGTAGGGATGGAAGAAACAGGGGCATCCTGAGGGAAGGATGAAGCGAAGAGTCTATGAGAACCAGCTGTGGTTAGAAACCCCTGCCCCCTCTGGCTAGTGTGTTAAGTCACCTTTACCTGGGGGACACTAGGTGCTGGGGGGGAGTCTGAGGCCACCTGCCCTGTGTCACTGTCACAGCCCAGGGTGTTGCTGGAAGATGACTCTGCTGTAGGAACATGACAGCATTACTGAGGCTGGAGAGAGAGAACAGTAAAGGATGGCTCACAGCCCAGAGGCCCACGAGGTGGGAGTGGCTGCGGGGCAGGGAGGGGTGACATTCCAGGGGCTCTGGAGACTGAGAAGGCACTGTGGTGCCCTATCTCGGGGACATCACACCCCGGAAGACATCCACAATCCTGGGGAAGGGAAGGGGTGTTGGAAGGAACACTCTTGCTTTGGGCACTCTGTACTTTGGTGGCTGAAACTGTTTCCAGATCTCAGAGGACACAGTAAACAGATCCCAGGCCTACATCTGTGGGCCTAGGGAATGCCTGCTACACGTGTGTACACACACACACACACACACACACACACCACTCCTCTGGTGCTCTGTTTTCAGAGTGGGACAGCACAATGTTTCTGGCAAGCTTCCTTGGGTTGCTATGGAGAGCCATGGAGAAAAGCCCAGGGAGAAATGTGCGTGAGCAGAGATCCTTTCACAGTAAAGTCGCAGGCAGGATGGGGCCAGAGTTAGGCCATAGCTATGGGGGTGGGGGTGGGGTGCGAAGATGCTAACCAAGCCTCCAGGGAGAGTGGGGAGCCACCACACACCAAGAGAGAACACCAATGGACACATGGACTCACACAAGTGTGCTTTGAATCCTCTATAGAGGAACCTCACATTCCTGGGGAGACCTGATTCCAGTCTCTATTACATGTCCCCAACTTATAAGCAACACTTAATCCCCTTCCTCACTTTGTGTACTCCAGTGACAGGGGCTCACCAACAGCTACATTCCTTCTATTTCTGTGCCTGTTACAAAGCTTACCTGTTTGGACCCGGATCATGAGTCAGCCTTCTGTAACAATCCCTCTGCTGCCTACCATGACTTCTGAACTCTGAGATGCGTGTGGATTTGTGACTGCGGGTAACACCCCTTATAGGACACAGAGGCTCCATCACCTCTTCTATAGGATCTGGGATGCTGACCTCAGCTCGAGGCTGGCACTGGGTTAAGGGTAACAGAAGCTGCCTCTGACCTCTTGAAGCACTGTCCCAGGAACCAACTCAGCTGCCGCGTGGGTCCACCAGGTGGAGCTGGACTGCCCCCTGACTGCAGCTTAGCCCTGAGAGCCACCTGCCAGTGAGAGTAACCCTTACCTTGCCAACCCTTAAGAAATCCAGCTGAGGAAACCCGACACCTTAGAAGGTAAGCCAGACCCCTAGGGTGAAGACTCAAATGTTTGGTAACAATCCAAGAACCACGTGATCTCAGCAACTCGGAAGGCTGAGGCAGGGATCAATGCAAGTTCAAGGCTAGCCTGGGCTACACAGCTATCTCAAAAGAAAAAAGGGCTGGTGAGATAGTTCAGTGGGTCATGATACTTGCCACCAAGTTGATGACTTAAGTTTAATCCCCCAAGATCCTCACGATGGAAGGAGGGAACCAGTCGCTGCAAGTTAACCTCTGACCTCTGCATAGACCACAGGAACCCATGAACCTAAGCAAGAGTCCTCCTGAGGTGCACAGCTGCTAGAGGTAACCGAGGAAAGCAGTGGGGTCTGAGACCACTCTCTACCCCATTCCCTTATTCTAAGCCTTCATGTTCCCAGACAGGCCTCTTTGGATTGTGAGAGCAGTTCTGTCTGTGGGCTGTTTCATCTCCGAAAGCATGAGCGTGCAAAGGCTCTGGGCTCCAGGAGTACTGTGGCACCTGCAGAGTGTAGCCTGCACTACTACCTTGACCTTGAGGTGTTACCTGTCATTGGAGAAGACGCACCTTGTTCCCGCTGGGCCAGGGCCCATCCTGCAGGGGCCGTTTCTGACTTTTCCAACTGGAAGAAGAAAAAAAAAAATTGGAAGAATTGACTTATCAATATCTTTTTTCCCCCCCTTTTTCCAAGACAGGGTTTCCCTGTGTAGTTTTGGTGCCTGTCCTGGATCTCGCTCTGTAGCCCAGGCTGGCCTCGAACTCACAGAGATCCGCCTGGCTCTGCCTCCCCAGTGCTGGGATTAAAGGCGTGCGCCACCACCGCCCGGTCGGCTTATCAACATTTTAGTAACTAAACCCTAAACCGCTAATCTGTGACCCTGCCATGGGTGGAACTGACCCTAGCCTGCCCTGCCTCCTCCATATGAACAAGTTGAACTGAGTCGCGGCACCACACACCACAGGTGCGCCACCAAGAGCCAACCAGGACCCGCATAGCTAGGATGCCTGCCCACCTCCAGCCATAGCCAGTGAGGGTGTACTGGGGTGACTCAAGCTACTCACTGAGGGCTGGGCCTGCTGGGTGAGGCTTGGGGTCCTGTCACTCAAAGCTGAGGGCAGGTCTCCTCGCAGGGGCTCCAATGTGAAGTCTCTATCACTTGCCTCCATCGGAGTCCCAGCCGAGGCTGAGGAGGTGGGCACATGCTCCTGATAGAGCAGAGTCCGCAGTTTCTCATCCAGGCTCTTGATGGTGTTGTCCACGAAGCCTACCCTAGGGGGTGGCCCTTCCCCATCTGATTCCAAGGCTGAGGGTGGTGGTGGGGGAGCAGTAGGCCCCAGGGGGGGACTGGGGAGCTGGGGAGTTGCCAGGCTGATAGTTCCCACCATGTTGGGCAGCGGGGGTGGTGGCTGACCCGGTACAGGCTGTGTGGCCCCAATGGGGGGGCTGGGCTCTGGCACTGAAGCAGGCAGGGGCTCCCCTATAGTGCTGACCTCCCTGGTTGAGATGGGCTCCCCCAGACCTGTGGAGCAGCGAGAGGCTTCTGGAGCTGGGGTGCAAGGTCCTTGGCCAGTGCTGAGGGGCTGGGTAGCACACTGGGTATGGTGAGTCTCGACCAGTGGCTGGTGGGTCTCATGGATACTGGCTGGTCCTTGATGGGTCCCTGGACCCCCTGCCTGCACGGCAGTCCCTGATGCTGACTCTGGCACGGTGCTGGTGGCTGGTGCTGCCGGGGTCACAGTAGTCACAGGAGGGGAAGAGGGGGCCAAGGGGGCTGATGCTCCACCAGGAGGGTTGCTGGAGCCTGCCTGGCTCAGGAGCTGCTGAGCAGCTGGGAAACTAGGTTTGTCCTTCAAGGACAGCTGGTCTGCATAGGGCGCTGGGTCTAGAAGAAAAAAGGGAATGATTGGCATCACTCTTACCCTGACCCTCTTCAGCCAGTCCTTCCATGGCTGCACTGACTGCCTGGCTGGGGCCCCACAAACTCATCTTTAAGTTCCAGTCTGCCACTCAGTCCCATGCTGAGCACTGCCATCAGCTCTCACCCACGGCTCTCCACTCCTGTAGAGTAGGCTATGGTGTTCTATACCATCCCTTCCCTACCATCTGGCTGTAGATCTTGTCAGGCATGGCCTTCTCTCTTCCACCTATCTGTCCACACTGTTTGTCCATGCTGGACAAACTTGAACATGAATTTACAAAGCGCTGAGTGAAGCAGTGAGTTATATTTACATCCTTGCCCCAGAGCAAGGAGGAACCCAGAACCTTCCAATCCATCAGATGCCCAGTGTTTGGTACATTCAGAGCATAGAATCGACAAAGAATCCTGGGAGTGAAGGAGCTGGGGAAATGCTGTGGAACAATCTTTGTACACTGTAAATATGTATTGCTCTCATTGTTAATAAAAAGCTGATTGGCCAATAAGCAGGCAGCATTTTCAGGGCAGAGAGAATGCTGGGAAGGAGGAGGGCAGGGTCTGGGAGGTCTCTAGGAGACGCAGGAGGAGCAAGACATGCTGAAGAACAGGTAAAGCCACGAGCCATAGATTAATAGAAATGGGTTAATTTAAGTTGTAAGAGTTACTCAGTAATGAGCCTGAGCTATGGGTTGAGCATTTATAATTAACATTAAGTCTCTGTGCGTTTATTTTGGAGCCAGTGGTCCTGACAAAAACTCCGCCTACGGGAGATCACATGAAGACAAAGTCCAACAGTGTCTTGCTAGAGCACCCAAGGCCCTAAAGGCAGTCACAGGGACTGTGATGGGAACCGAAGGGAGGGCACAGGGTGTGGTATGTCTCAAACCCATATGGGTTTGGAGCTCGCCATTTCTCGCTTTCTAAACAGAAGCCCTGTGCTCTTTTACAGACAGGGACACAATGTGCAAGACTAAGGCTGAGGAGCTGGCTTCATGGGTAAAGTGCCGGCCATGCAAGCATAAAGACCTGAGTTTAGACCCCCAGCATCTATCCAGAAGCCAAGCATGGTGGCATGCACCTATAATCCCAGCACTGGGGGTGTGTGTGCGGGGAGGACAGGTAGATTTCTGGAGATCACTGGACAACCAGCCTAGCCAAACTGGGAAGTTCCAGGTTCTATGAGAGACCTTTTCTGAAAAAATAAGATGGATGCCTTAAAAAAAGAAAAAAAAAAAGTGGAGAGCAACCCAGGAAGACTCTGAGCATCAACCTCCAGCCTCTACACATAGACACATGTAGACTCCCACATGGACACCTGCAAACTCCATACCTACACAGAGTCTCTTATACACACACACACACAATAAAAACCATAAAAAAGCCATCGGAGTAGGCTGGTTACCAGCATCCGAAGGCCCTCTCCTGTGCCCAGACCCATGCAGATCCTCCATCCCTGCTCCACCACAGGTCAATAACTGACAAGTTCTCCCTCCTGTTGTCTTGATGGCACTGCTGTGTCTTCTAAAGAGCATACGTGTGTCTGAGGTTTGGAATGTTCTTCTATCCATGGATGGTGGTACAGAGGTGCCCTAGGGGCACACCCAGAGATGTGGCTGGCCATACAGAACCTCTGGCTTCAATAGAGGCTGGTAAGCCACCTCCAAGGTGGGGGATGGTGTCCCTCCTATGGCAATTTGTGAATGCTCATGAGCCTTCCTTCTCTCCTCCCTGGAAGAGTGGTAAAGGCCTTACTTCTGATTATGGTAACACTTAACATGAAACAAACCCTTTTAAATGCTCCAATGCACACCACGGTACTGGCTTGCATAACTGAATGAAAGCTCAGACCTGCTGCACAGCCACGGTTTGTCCTGTCAATCTCCACCCTGCTCTGATTCTGACTATATAGACACCTCCCACAAGTAGAGCTGCGTGGTACTTGTGCTTCTGTGAATGGCTTATTTCATTCAACATAACACCCCCAGGCACATTCAAGCTGCTGCCACTGGCAGGATTTCCTTTTTAATGTCTCAACGGCAGTCTACTAGGTATAGACATTTCTCTTTATCCAATCATCTGCTGACATTCCATTTGTTTCCACGTCTTTGACCACTGCAAAGATGCTGCATGAACATGGAAGAGCAGACATTTCCTCCAGAATTTGCTTTCAATTCACTTGAAACACGCCCAGATACGGGGCTGCTACATCATGGAACAGTTCTGCTTTGGACTTCTTGAGGAGCCTGCATGCTTGTTGTTGGGGATTTTTACTCCTTTTGGCTCTTTTTTGGGAGCCCGCCACCCAGTTCCCAAATAAATTCACACACGGTGGCTTATTCTTATTTTCTTTTTCTTTTTATTTATTTATTTTTTGTTTGTTTTTTCGAGACAGGGGTTCTCTGTGTAGCTTTGTGCCTTTCCTGGAACTCACTCTGTAGTCCAGGCTGGCCTCGAACTCACAGAGATCCACCTTGCTCTGCCTCCCGAGTGCTGGGATTAAAGGCGTGCGCCACCACCGCCCGGCGCTTATTCTTAATTATGAGTGCCCGGCCTTATCTTGGCTTAGTTTCTAGTCAGTTTTCCTTATCTTAAACTATCCAATTTATCTTTTGCCTCTGGGCTTTTCCTGTTCTCTTAACTTCTGTAAATCTTATTCTTACTTCCTGGCTTGCAGTGTAGCTGGGTGGCTGGCCCCTGGAGTCATCCTCCTCCTCTGGCTCCTTGATCTTAGATCTCCAATCTCTCTTCCCAGAGTTCTCTTTCTATTTATACTCTCTGCCTGCCAGCCCCGCCTGTCCTTTCTCCTGCCTTGCTATTAGCCATTCCACTCTTTATTAGACCATCAAGGTATTTTAGACAGGCACAGCAACACAGCTTCACAAAGATAAACAAATGCAATATGAACAAAAGTAACACACCTTAAAATATTCTACTACACATGCTGCTTCCTATAATATCTGTACCAATTTACATTCTTGCCAGTTGTACAGATAGCTTCCCATTTCTCCACATCCTTGCCAAAACTTTGTCTTTATGTTTTGTTTTTATATTTGTATGCAAGCACACACACATGCCATGGCCCGAGCATGGAAGTCAGAGGAAACTTACAGAAGTCAGTTTTCTCCTTCCAGGATCTAACTGGGGTCACTGGGCTTGATGTCAAGTACATCACCCACTGAGTCATCGCACTGGTCTTGTCTTTTGTTAACAACATCCTTTGTGTAGGTCCCCCCCCCCCAAGACAGGGTTTCTCTGTGTAGTTTTGGTGCCCGTTCTGGATCTTGCTCTGTAGACCAGGCTGGTCTCAAACTCACAGAGATCCACCTGGCTCTGGCTCCCAAGTGCTGGGATTAAAGGCGTGCGCCACCACCACCTGGCCCTTTGTGTAGTTTTGAACTGTATTTTCATGTGACTAATGTGACTGCCTTCTCAACACGAGCCATGCAGCATCTCCTATGACATATCTGCCCATCAGCTGAGCTGCTCTGGTTTGCCTTTTCCTCTGTAAGAGCTCCTCATGTCTGCTGGGTGGGAATCATTGCTGGTTGTATGCGCAGCTGGTATCTTCTCTCTGGTTTGTGTGTTTCCTCATTAAGAGTAAAAGGTTTTAATTTTGACAATGTCTGATCTCTCTCTCTCTCTCTTTCTTCTTCTTCCTCCTCCTCTTTCTTTTGAGATGGGGTCTCAGACTGGCCTTGAACTCATTATATAGCTGAGGATGACCTTGAACTTCTCCTTCCCTTGTTTCTGCAGGCTGAAGATTACAGGAAGCATCCCCACACCTGCCTGGTGCATGTAGTCCTAGAGTTTGAACCCAGGGCTGTTTGCATGCTAGGCAAGCACTGAGCTAAGAAATCCTGGAGAAATAGAGATTTCCTCTGCTTTCTTCTAAAAATTACACAATTTTGCACTTTATAGATTTTTAACATTTTAAATTAAATAAGAAACTTGCAAGTAAAAATATTGAACCTAAAAATTAAGTATTTTATATTTGATTTATTAATAATTTTTGAGTGTGTATGATATAAGGTTCACTTTTTAGTCTATGAATAAGCCATTAATCAACATCCTCATTGAAAAGACTACCTAGGCTGAAAGCAGGAATCATTTCTCAAGTTTATAAAAGAAATGAGGGTGACACTGGCCTGTTCAGTGACCTGGAGTTATTATTCCCTTTTGCATTTCTTGAAGAGATTTTACAGAACTGATGTTAGATCTTGTTAGTGTGTGTGGGAGTCTGCCTGGGCTTGAGAATCCTTTGAGGGAATTTGACCTATTGATTCTCTCTTTCTAACAGATCTGGGGTGGTATATCTTTTCCATAGTAGGTGAGTTTTAGCAGTTGGTGGATTTTGCAGAATTAACTAGTCCTTTTCATTTAAGCTATTTGGTATACATCTGTAGGCTTGCTCATTATCTCCAACAGTGTCCTTTACCCTCTATGTTTCTTTCAGTCCTGAGATTGATATTTTATGTCTTTTTATGTCAGTTTTACTAGAAGTTTAAAACTTTACTGTTTTTTTTCCCCCCCAAAGAACCAGTTTCTGGCTTCATTGGTTTTATCTGTTTTACTTATTCATTTTAAATGTCATTGACTTCTGCTCTTTATTCTCCTGGTTTCGCTGTATTCATTTATTTATTCTGTGTTCATTGTCCTCATTTTTCAAGGTAGAAGGTTGTGTTATTAACTTTTTAGTGCTATAATATTTCCTTATAACTTTAGCCACATCTCACAAAATTTAATGCTATATTCTTGCGTTCATTCAAAAAAATGTCCTGACTCTCCTAGGACTATTTTTTTTTTTCACTGTGGATACCATGACCTGTCACTCAACTCTTAGTTATGTTCTACCAGAGATTGTCATCAGTACAATGTCCACTTTTTTCATGTTGGGTTTCTTTTTGTAGCTCAGGGTAATTGCTCTACATGTCTGAGAAAGAGTGCATTCCGTCTATGCAGAATGATCTACAAACGTCCAGTAGGTCAAGCTGGCTAACATGGCTGGTTGTTCTCTTCCTGAGAGGTGTGGAGGCCTCGACACAGCTGCAGATCGTCTGCTTCTGCTTTTAGTTCTGGTGGATTTTTCCCCGTAGGATTTTATTATTTTGATTTTTTTTTTGAAGTAGGGTTGCTAGCTTCAAACTTGTGGTCTCCTGCCTCAGACTCCCAGAGCTAGGACTGCAGCAGGCTTGTGCCACCACACCAGACTTAGTTCTGTTAGGTCTCAAGTTCTGTTACTAGATGCACTCATGTTTAGGGCTCTCAACGTGCTTTTGGAAAGCGATCCTTTAGTGAATGTGGAACATGACCTTTTTGTTGTTGTTGTTGTTTTATTTTTCGAGGCAGGGTTTCTCTGTGTAGTTTTGGTGCCTGTTCTGGATCTCGCTCTGTAGACCAGGCTGGCCTCGAACTCACAGAGATCTGCCTTCCCAAGTGCTGGGATTAAAGGTGTGCACCACCGCCACCTGGCTTACACACTTTCTTTTAAAAAAAAAAAAAAAGTTTATGTATATGAGTGTTTGCCCACATGTAACATAGATGTGAACCTCGACATGCTGCCTGGTGCCTGTGAAGGCCAAACAAGGGTGTGGATCTCCTGGAAGTGAAGTTACAGGCAGTCATGAGCCACTGCGTGGTGTTGGGGACTAAGCCTAGGTCCTCTGCAAGAGCAGCAAGTGCTCTTCACCACTCCCAACCACCTCTCCAGCCCTCACCCATCTGTTTACCTAATATACTACTTAAGTTTCTCGTAGACACATCTATTTCAAGTTGTGGGTGTCTTACCCCATTCTCATCATCTGTGTCATTTCATCGAGACATGGTATTTTACCTGCGTAAAGTCTATCATTCTGTTGTTTCCTAGGGATTTCCTTCCCTCTGGTTTTTTTTTTGTTTTTTTTTTTGATTTTTCGAGACAGGGTTTCTCTGTGTAGCTTTGCACCTCTCCTGGAGCTCACTTGGTAGCCCAGGCTGTCCTCGAACTCACAGAGATCCGCCTTCCTCTGCCTCCCGAGTGCTGGGATTAAAGGCGTGTGCCATCAACGCCCGGCTCCCTCTGTTTTTTAAGATTACTTTTTTTTAATCTTCATTTTCTCTTTCCTCTCTTTCTTTTAGGCTATTTGATTTTACCTATTAGGATTTTGAGTATATCTTTTTGAACAATTCTTTTAATGGTTATGCTAGGAATTCCAAAGCACATCGTCAACTCTGCAATCTTCTTAGACTTGGTTGGAATACACACTCCACTCAGCCCTTCAGGTGGAACGCGGAAGCCTTACAAACACAAGCTCACTTCGCCTGCCTTCTTGCAGTTGTGTTGTGTATCTACATACGTGGACAGCTCATCTGCTGTTACGGGTCTGAAATTTCAACTGCCACACTTCAAAGGACTCAAGAGGAGAATGGTCTGTTACACACACACACACACACACACACACACACACACACACACACACACA
>CABHPQ010149611.1:0-21665 GCA_902168405.1 Peromyscus aztecus
CACGGTGATGGTTAATGTTCAGTGCCTAGTTGACAGGATCTTCATTCACTAGGAAACAAACTTCTGGGCCAAGTCCATAAAGAAGTTTCTAGGTTGGGTTAGTTGACAGGGAAAAACTCACCCTGAACATAGGTGACAGCATTCCATGGGCTAAGGTTCAAGATGGAATAAAAAGAAGAAATCAAGCTAAGAGCAAGATTCATTTCTGTATATTTACTGCATGCAGAAGAAATGTAACTAATTGTCTCATGCTCTTACATTTATGCCATACCTACCTACCTTCCTACATACCTACCTACAATGATATATTGTGCCCTCAAGCTATGAGCAAAAATCATATTTTATTCTTAAGTTGCTTTTGCTGTGTGTTTGATCACATTCTTATCAGTAAGATAAAATGCTAATACAGAAAACTGGTGCCGGAAGTGGGGCTGCTGCTGATAAATATGACCGTGTTAGTAGTAAGAATTCAAAACTGGTTTGCAAGCATGATGTGCCAGAGTTTAGAGCTATGGGTTACAGAAGCCAGCACTGGAGCAAAGTTTATTGGGATATTCTGGGGTTGTCTAGGAGACTAACATTCCAGGAGAAATGTGGACAGTAGATGTCAAATTCATGAGGTTTCAGAGAGTAAAGACTCTATCAGGAACTGTTTGAGAGGTCATGCATAGTATATTTCTGTGAAATAATTTGGCTGTATTATGTTCTGAGAATTTGAGAGGAGCTGAATTTAAAACGAATGGACTAATTTGCTTAGCAGAAGAAATCTCAAGGCAAGATAGCATTCAGACTATGTTATAACTGCTAATATCCAGCTCTGTATGGCAAATGAATGGAGGAAAGTACTACCAAAAGAACGTCATTATGTGGGGGAATGTGGGTATTTAAAGTTGGAGACAAGCAGGTGTCGAAAAAAGCAGCTGCAGCTGTTAGCAAGATTAACACTGTTAAAGATCTTATTAAAGAAAATCCGCAGGGACAAGGAAATGGTTCTGAGGGCAAGACCTCAGTAACTGGGTCTTGGGAAGGAAACCATCTGAATTGAGACTCCTGCAGAATGAGGTTCCATACTGGAAAACAACTGTCTAGGAAATAATTTTCACAGATTCATCAACTGAAGCACATGGAGGCCACACCACCTTTTTTCAAAGGGGCAGGCTCCACTTAGAACTGCCAGCAGTGTCTGACCACGCCACCTATATGGTACTGATTTTGAAGGTATGAAATGTTCAAGGTTGAGGAGGTCGTGGTGTTTGTGTTATGGTTCCAAAGTCCATGGAGACTAATCAATATGTGGCAGGGTCAGGAGGCTTGTGAGAATACCCTGAGAAGCCATTATATGACTCTGTGAAGATGACGTCCATGTTGCAGTGGCAATCCTAGTGCTTTAGAGGTGCTAGAACCCTGATATGCCCACCAATGAAATCAAAAGCCACAGAGAGGAGGTGGCCCAAGGAAGAGGCTGTGTATGCTACAGGCAGCAGATCTGGAATGAAGGAGATACTCAAGCCCTTGGAGCTGAGAAAATTTCAATAACAGCAACAGATGCCAGACATGGAGCAGCAGGTTTTGGTGTTTGCCCTGCTGAGTATCAGATTTGCTTTGGTCTAATATTTCCTTACAATGTTATCTCCGTTCATCCCTTTCAAAATGGGAATGTTTACTCTGTGTCATTGTATGTTGGAAGTCTGTAACTTTTTTGATGTTATATGGATCAATGATTAAGAAACTGGGTTTTACTGCTGAAGAGATGACTCAGTGGTTAAGAACACTGGCTACTTTTCCAGTGGACCCAGGTTTGAGTTCCAGCACCTATATGACAGTTGACAAATGTCTATACCTGGAGTTCCAAGGGATTCAATGCCCTCTACGGGCCTCTGTGGGCACTGCACACACGGGGCACATACATTCATACAGGTAAAACACCCAAACAAAATGTTTAAAAGTTGAAAGCTTAAAAAAGAGATCAAATTTCAGGAAAGACACTGTACATATATTTTTAACTAGTATTTGAACTATTAAAGACTATGCAGACATTTGAAGTTGGATTGAACATATTTTTCATTATAGAATGGCCACTTTTCTGTGGAGACAAAGAGTAGAATGTTATGGCTAAATATATTTGGAAGTCAAGTTGACAGTGGATAGATTTGTAATGGCCAATATTCATCTGTTATGTTGACCAGACCTAGACTTGCCCAAGAAACAAATCTCTGGGAGTCCTGTGAGGATTTTCAGGTTGGTTTAATTGGCATGAAGAGATCCATTCTACATGTAGGTGGTGTCATTCTACAGGTTGGTGACCTGGAGTGAAAAAAGAAAAGGAGGAAAAAAATATCTGTTTGCTTTTTGATTTTAGATGTGATGTAGTCATAGTATCGATGAAATGACTTTCCTAACATTAGAGGCTGCACCCCCAACCTGTGAACTAAAATAAACCTCCCTAGCATTTTTCTCTTCATGTATTTTATCTTCGGAAAGACATCTAATGCACTCATACATGATAATCTTGATTCTTTGTACTTGTTTGTCACTCATGAGTGGCGTTACCCTCAACTTAGTGTCTTTAGTGCTATTAAACATACTAAGTGTTCTTTATTTTCAGAGCCACCAAGAAGTGACTATGAAATACTGTATCTTCTTAGTTGACTCCTTGTCTGTGGGGTAGTTTGGGCAGTGGTTCTCAACCTGTGGATCACAACCCATTTTGGGGAGTCAATGACCCTTTCACAAAGGTCACCTAAGACCATCCGAAAACCACAGATATTTACATTACAATTCATAACAGCAGTAAAGTTACAGATGTGAAGCAGCAATGAGCATAATTTTATGGTTGGGAGTCACTACAACATGAGGAACTATATTCAAGGGTCACAGCATTAGGAAGGTTAAGAAACACTGGCTTGGATCCATTTCATGAAATAAGTGAAGGTTTTCTTTACCTATAGTTTAGTCTATTAAAATTAGTTGCAATAGAATGAAGAATGCATAAAAGGGCAAATAGTGCCCTGAATACAGTCCTCATGAGACCAGAGTAAAGTTGTATGTGGGGCAGGGAGTAACTGCCTCATCACTGACACCTGGTCAAGGGTTCTGTCCATATGTATTTAGCTTGGTTATCTGATACATAGCTACAATCCTTCATATTTATCTTCCTTGGTGTTGTAGGCTTTGCTTTCTTAACCCTTACTCTTTTTTTTTCATCACAACCTTTATTTTTTATTGCCAAGTATGTGAGCAACTTGCACTTTTCACTATGGGAATGTTCCTGTTCCCCTTACTACCAGTAGAAGTCTAGTTCCTGGCTCATAAGGATGATCTGTGCTAACTGTTGTGCTATAACAAGATGTGATTATGTCAGAAATCAATTCAATTTTTTTTTGTACAATGGGGAACCTTGAAACTACCACTGATAATCCAGAGTTGCATAGCCTTATTTTTAAGTGACATTCTCCACAGAGTTTTATACCATACACAAAGATTTAAAAATACGTAATCCATTTATGTAGATAATTTTTAGTTACAAGAGTCATTCTAAGAGCATTTTAAAGATAAAATATTTCTCTTAGCAAATCTTTACTAGTTTACTAGAGAAATTCCACCAGAGAAGGAAATAAATAGCATTACTCCCTTCTTCTCTGTGTTGTTCATACCTTTCCTAGGGATATTAATGGACTATTGCCTCATCGATTGTTTTCTCCCCAATAACATTTTAGACGTATTTTGAAAAAAAAAATGGTATAAAATATATTTTATGTTCTCCAGATTTCTTCCAGTTTTAAAAGCCTGATGTTCTGGGAGAAGTTTGACTTGTCACATGATGACTTTCCTGAGTATGAAAGAGTAGAAAGTGTCCAATCCCCAGCTCCCTGATGGAATGCAAAGATGTTGATTCCTCCTTCGTTTTAGCATGCTGAATCAGCTCGATTGAGTATGCTGTCTATAAGTATTAGCTAATTTTAGGATCGCTTCAGAAATCAATACTTCTTTCACATTAAAAAAGTTTTCCTTTTAAATAGATGAATGCATGTCCTCCTTTTGAAGGGAAAAATAGCTACATACCTGAAAAACATATTAGTGTGCTTTCAACCTGCTAGCAAATAACCTATATAATTGGGCAGCCCCATTATCTTTATTATCATTACTTACCTCAAATATAGCATTTGACCTAAATGGCATTCACTCAAAGTAACTGACAAGCATTAATTACTTAATGTTTTTTGTGCTCTTTATAACTAAGTTAAATATAGTTCAGTATATTTGTGAATGTACTCACACATACACACAAATTCAGGACCAATAGAGGCTCCAAGGAAATATTTCTTACCCAATGTGTCTAAAATTCCTAAATAAAGGTAATAATTTTTTTCAGAAATAAAAAAAAATTGAGAAGATATTTATAATATTTTTTTGCATTTGTATCTATGTGTTTATTATTTGTAGAAACTTTTAGAAACATTTTAGCTTATACTTTAGTCAGGAAATACTTTTAGTTAGCCTTTTGTGATAACTTTAACCCATTCTTCTGGTTCTTTACATTTTCTTTCATGAGGGATCCTTTAAGGTGTCCATTTAATGCTTTGATTTAGAGCAAATGAGCTAAATAGATGAAAGAATGACAAGATGTCTCTTTCCTTCCTGAATGTTCATTAATAACAGAGGGTCAGCATTGTGAATTGCCTTCTGCTTTTCCTCATTGTACAAGTATATTCTTTTGGAATAGTGCACTGTTAATAGACAGCTTCCTCCTGAGTCAATTTCACTCCATTACTAACTATATTATAGATTTTCCCCCAAAGCACAGAGTCTCCAAATGTGCCTGAATATAATTGCTTGTCCCTTCATTTGTCCTGTTTCTGTAGCTCAGGTGGAAGTTGATACTCTGGGTCACTGGAGGATCCTCTAGTGTGCTCTGAGTGAAAATAATGATGGCTTGTGTCTACTCATTTGTTGCTCATTAGAACTTTAGGAGAAAGATGAGATCAAAAGCCTCCCTTTAATTTCAAACACACAATATAAGCCTTGTCCTGCTAAGCCATTTATGACTAATACACCACATGGCCGTTCTGTTCACATATGCATTCATGGCAATTTGAATGAATTGCTTTCCTTTTTAACAGATCAACATTATGGTTTATGAAGATAATAGGAAATATGGAACTTTTTCTCTTCAGTCTCACCTATTATACAAACCAAAGTTAGATAAGTAATAAATCCTATAGGCTCACACAATGATGGAAAGGAAGTGGTGGCAGAAAAGTAAATTAGGATGCTGTGATTGACCCAAAGGGAAAGCTTCTTTTTTATTTTATTTTCTTTATTTTTTATTATTAAACTTTTAAAATTATTTTATATACCAACCACAGTTTCCCCTTCCTCCTCTTCTCCCATTCCCTCCTTCCACCTCCTTTCTATCCCATCCACTATCTTTCTATCCCATCTGAGGAGAAAGGGTAATGCCTCCCATGGGAGTCAAGAAAGCATGGTATATCAAGTTGAGGCAGAACCAAGCTCCTCCCCATTGCATCAAGGCTGAGTAAGGCATCCCACCAAAGAGAGTAGGTTTCAAAAAGCCAGCTCATGTGCCAGAGACAGATGCTTGTCTCACTGCTAGGGGCCCCACAAACAGACCAAGCTACACAACTGTTACCCCCAAGCAGAGGGCCTAGGTCTCTCCCATGCAGGCTCCCTAGCTGTCAGTCTAGAGTCCATGAGCTCCCACGAGCTTGGGTCAACTCTCTCTGTGGGTTTCTCAGGCATGATCTTGCCCCCCTCCTTGCTTATATAATCCCTCCTCCCTCTCTTCAGCTGGACTCCAGGAGCTCGGCCCAGTGCTTGGCTGTGGGTCTCTGCATCTGCTCCCATCAGATGAAGGTTCTATGATGACAGTTAGGCTAGTCACCAGTCTGATTACATGAGAAGGCCAGTTTGGGTACCCTCTCCACTCTTGTAAGGAGCCTTAGCTGGGGTCATCCTTGTGGATTCCTGGGAGTTTCCCTGGCACCAGGTTTCTCCCTAATGACTCTCTCTATTGAAACATCTCTTTAGTTGCTCTCCCTTTTGGCCCTCCCTCAACTCTATCATTCTGATTCCTTGTGTTCCCAACCCCTCTCCCCTCCCCTGTAGCCAGAAGTCTTCCTGTGTCCCACCCAGGCCGCAGCTGCTCAGACCCAACTAAACACAGAGGCTTATATTAATTAAACCTGCTCAGCCATTAGCTCAGGCCTACCACTGACTAGCTCTTACACTTAAACTTAGTCCATTTCTGTTAATCTATATGTTGCTACTTGTTCCGTGGCCTTACCTGTGTGCCATTACATGCTCTTCCCTGCACAGTGGGCTGGCATTGCCTGACTCAGCTTCCATCTTCCCAGAACTCTTCTTGTCTGCTTATCACGCCTATACTTCCTGCCTGGCCACTGGCCAGTCAGCATTTTATTTATCAACCAATCAAAGCAACATATTCACAGCATACAGAACATCCCACAGCACTCACCTCTGTACTCCCCTGTCCCCAGTTTACCCAGGAGATCTCATCTCTTTTCCATTCATAAGGTGATCTATGAGTCCATCTTAGGGTCCTCCTTGTTGTCTAGTTTCTCTAGGGATCTAGATTGCATCCTGGTTGTCCTTTGCTTTACATCTACTATCCACTTATAAGTGAGTACATACCATGTTTATCTTTCTGGGCTACCTCACTCTGGATGATTTTTTTTTCTAGTTCCATCCATTTGCCTGCAATTTCATGATGTCATTGTTTTTTTTAAACCACTGAGTAATTCTCCGTTGTGTAAATGAACCACACTTTCTTCATCCATTCTTTGGTTGAGGGGCATCTAGGTTGTTTTGAGGTTCTGGCTATTATGAATAATGCTGCTATGAATAGTTGAGCAAGTGTCCTTGTGGTATGATTGAGCATTCCTTGAGTAGATGCCCAAGTTGGTATAGCTGGGTCTTCAGGTTGATCAAGAGATGAGATCTCCTGGGTAAACTGGGGATAGGGGAGTATAGAGGTGAGTGCTGTGGGATGTTCTGTATGCTGTGAATATGTTGCTTTGATTGATTCCCAGTTTTCTGAGAAACTCCCATACTGATTTCCAAAGTGGCTGTATAAGTTTGTAATCCACCAACAGTGGAGTAGTGTTCCCCTCACTCCACAGCCTCTTCAACACAAGCTGTCATCAATGTTTTTGATCTTAGCCATTCTGACAGATATCAGATGATATCTCAGAGTCTTTTTGATTTGCAGTTCCCTGATGACTAAGGATGTTGAGCAATTCCTTAAATGTCTTTCAGCCACGTGAGATTCTTCTGTTGAGAATTCTTTGTTTAGCTCTGTACCCCATTTTTAATTGGATTATTTGTTTTATTGATGTCTAGTTTTTTGAGTTCTTTATATATTTTGAAGATCAGCCCTCTGTCAGATGTGGGGTTAGTGAGGATCTTTTCCCATTTTGCCTTATTGATTGTGTCCTTTTCACAGAAGCTTCTCAGTTTTAGGAGGTCCCGTTTATTAATTGTTGCTTTCAGTGTCTGTGCTACTGGTGTTATATTCAGGAAGTAGTCTCCTGTGCCAGTCATTCAGGGATACTTCCCACTTTCATTTCAGTTTCAGTGTAACTGTGTTTATGTTGAGGTCTGTGATCCACTTGGACTTGAGTTTTGTGCATGGCAATAGATAGAGATCTATTTGCAGGAAAGCTTCTTAAATTAGAGAGATGAGATGTGGATAGAAATGATGCTGTCCCACAATCTATTTCATTAGACTTCATTTCATTCTTGTGTTCTTTTAAGCAACTTCTTTTTTTGTGATGAGTAATTTTTTATTATATCCTAGTTATACCTGGAGAAAACATCCGAGGATGTACTTCCAAACATTCGATGCAAGTCTTAATTCCTCTCCCCAGATAAACATGTGTATAAGTGTATGTACAAAATTTAATAATTTATGTATACTGCCTATCCAAAGACTTTATGGGCTATTTATGAGATACATTAAATCTCTCCACTCTAAGAAATATGAGAAATAAAGAAGATTATGATTTCATTTAGTGATAGCAGAACAAAAGATTTACATCTTAGAATTAATTGTTCTTTTATGATTTAGCTTGCATATATTATATATCATTCTTACTAGTGTTGAAGATTTAAAAAATAATTCATATATAATATTGCATTTCACATTTCTTGCTAGTATTCATATACCTGCCTATTAAAACCCCTGGAAAATAATTATGAGTTGTAATTCTTTCCAACTGTTCAAATTTTTTATAAGGTATTTTTTACCCAGCTAACTATTTTCAATTTTCAACTTTTTATTTTCTCAAATTCGCAAGTGTTTTTCAGTTTTTTCTTTTTTTTTTTTTTTTTTAGCATGATTGAGGGCAACTGCAATTTATGCATGAGACCACGATTGTGACACAGTGAGGTTCTTCATGTTGTGAATGTCTATATGTTTTATAGATTTCACTTCAATTAATACAGTCTGTGACTGCCCTTCTTTGCTTCTGTTTAGTTATTGGATTCTTTCTTTTAAAGAACTAGGCTACAAATGACTGCTTGTCTTTCCTCTGAAGTGTGGGGTTATAAAAAGATAGACTTACTGAAAAATCTGAATAAAAATATCAGAGTTATAAGAGGTGCTGGTTCTGTATATATGTCTGTTGTTAAGGTGATGAAAATAGAAACTAGCTGTTAGTTTATGCGTGAAACATCACACTTCAAATTTAGTCATGTAAACCCCAAATTTCTTATCAGTTGTGATCATATGGTTGGACTGTATTTGTACTGTAAGGTTTCCTTTTTAATATTTCAAAAAGTTACAGGTAGATACCAACTGATACTAAAATCATTTGGAAGATACCAAGACTGACCAATGACATATTCTGTTGACAGGATCAATCAACTTCAGGTAGCCCCTAAGTCACTCAAGGGATTCCTATAGTATAGATGGCTATTCTGATATAGATTCTTAGGTCTTAAAAGGAGGAGTCAGAAGCTTCCAGAACTCATGGACAGTGTATTCATTACCAGAAAATGTTTCATTTTGATATGGATTAAGTAAACCATTAAGACCAACTGGGATGGATACCAGGGGAGGGATAAAGAATCTATTAATCAGAAGGATATAAAAACATACATTAATTTATTATTGTAGCTACTGAAGTAATTCTAAGAGATGAGCAAAAATGACAAGCCATAGTATAGCATGGACATCTAATATATTATTAAGATTGTTTGAAATGTTAAGACATGATAACTGTTATCTTAAATTCCATAAGTTTGTATTAGTTTGCCTTCTACACATATACAAGTCATAGACAGTTGAGAGTGGAGGTGTTAAAAAAAAAGCATAGCGTGTCCCTTATTCACTTTGTGAGTGAATACAAAACCACTTACTATCTAGACATCTATGCTTTGGCATTTGTTGAAATACATTGCTGACTGGTTAGAGGTCGCAGTCTGTCATAGCCTGGCAGTTTTCTCTAAGTTTGGCAATATGGAAACTCACTCCCTCCTCAGCAAGGCTTCCTGCTCTCTCCCTGTCCTTACCTGGAGAATGTCCCTGGGTCAGGAAGACTGACCTTATCTGAAAGCTGTCTCTACACCAGATGCCTGTCTCTGAACTAGACGCCTGATTCTCTCTGGCTTGAATTTTGACATAGATTCCTGCTAGAAGATTTGTGCTAAAAGGTATGGTATAGAACCCTACTACCACATACAAAGCCTTGTGATAGGACTGTGCCACTTAATGCAATTTAGGGTTTGTCCACAGGCTCTCCAATCCTATATATTGCTTGTGCTCTGGTATAAAATTGAGCTGATTCACTGAAGTCTGTCTCCTGGAGGCCTCCCTCTGTTCATACACATGGGCCACTTAAAAAGCTTTCCGTGGCCCCCTTCTGCCTCTTTCCCCTCTTGGACTGATGGCTGACAGGCTGAGATGGAGAGAGGACCCCCATAGGTATTCATACAATGAGAAACAAATAGTGATTAGTGTCAAAAAATGAAATCAGAGGTGCATACAAACCTCTGATTATCATGATGGATAATCATAAACACAATAATAAAATGTATGAGGTCATGATGTGAAGACATTAGGCAAGTTTTATTCATACTCATGATGCCAACTTACTTGAACCTACATTGGTTACTGTGATGGTTATTCTTGGTTGTCAACTTGAATACATCTGGCATTAACTAAAATTTGCAAAAATGGAGGGTATACCTGTGAAGGATTTTTGCTTAATTTGAAGTGGAAGATCCATTTCTAATCTAGATCTTTGAGATGGGAAGACACACTGTAAAGCCAGATCATTTGAGTTGGGAAGACCCACCCCTATCTAATCTGGGCCACACTTTCTGCTGGAAGCCTGTAAAAAGACATAGAAGAAGGAAGCTTTTGCTCTTTGTCCACTTGCTCTCATATTGCTAGCAAGTCCATTCCTTCACTGGCATCAGAGCCTGCTTCTTTGGGATTCTAGAGTACACTGAAGATCAGATAAGCCATCCAGCCTTGTGGACTGAGCAACTACTGAATTCTTGGACTTTCCAAGCATAACCAGCCATTGTTGGATTAGCTGTACTGCAGTCTGTAATTCGTTCTAATAAATCCCCCCCTCTCTCTCTCTGTATGCACACACATACAGAGAGAGAGAGAGAGAGAGAGAGAGAGAGAGAGAGAGAGAGAGAGAGAGAGAGAGAGAGATTCAGTCTATAAAGTCTGTTATTCTGGAGAACTCTAACCAATACAGTTAGTTATGTACTTTCTCTCTTCTGAATAATTCCAATATATTCTCTATCTGTCTGTCTGTCTATCTATTATCTATCTATATGTACATATGTGTATATTCTTCTCCCTCTATCATATCTTTAATTTTTAAGGTATTAATCTAACAGAATTCATATTTATTATACATACTTTGGGAAATTTCAACTAGCAAAATACTAAAGAGAGAATATTTAAAGAAAAGGAAAAATATCCTGGAATAATCAGGTTTGAGATAGAATGAAGGAAAAAAAGGAGAATCCATCAATAACCTCTGTCATAAGAGTTAACAGGAAGTTTTGTTAAAATGAATGTTAGAATCTAGATCAAGAGTTTTCATAATCATTTCAAAGGAACTCACAGTTTTTCTGAAACTGTCATATTTGCAAAAACATTCAAGAAATGCTTTTATATCTCTTGATTATGAGAAATTATACTTCATGTGACATGATTATCTTGCTTTGAATTTTTCTTCTTTTTTTTAAGAAAAAAAGGTAGACATAGTTCTCTCAAATATTTTGTAGTACTGTCTAAGAGACAACAGAGAACTCTTGCTTGAAGTCCAGGCAGTCTCAAGTCCCTTACATGATTTCGGAGGACAGAAAATTCTGAAATCAGAAGGTGAATGGCACTTTAATTGTTCACATTTGTGATTTCTAGGATATGGATTTATATTTTTTGACAAAACCTGTATTTTTTTAAATTACACTAATATGTCTGAAAAGAAACACAACTCTGTTTTTCAAAAAGATATACAAAAAGCTAGATTATATAAGAGAAACTGAGGAGAAAAGGAAACATTTAAAAATATCTCAATTTAAATTTAATTTTTACAGTTTTGAGACTATCGTACATGAATGCTATATTTACACCATTTTTTACCTTTTCCTATCTCCATCCACCTTCATCATTGTCCCTTCAACTTCCTCCCAAATTCATAATTGATTCTTTACTTACACATGTGTATGAACATAAAACCTAGTGCATTGATGTAGCATGACTGGTATGTACTTGTGTTTATGGCTGACTATGTGGGGTTGGATGAGTTTGGGGGAATTTATCCCCAGAAAAAGCTTTTTCTCTCTCTTTTAGCAGTCACTGATTCCCTATAGCTCTTCATCCAGAGGTGAGACCTTGTGAACATCCCGTGTCCACTTGACATGCCAGCTGACACTGACATCGTGCAGGTCTTGCTTAGGCAATTGTATTGTGGAGTTTTCATTGGAGCAGCTTCCCTACCATATCTACCAACAAAGCACTGCATCACAACTGTCCCTCTAGTCATTTGGCTCTTGTCATCTTTATTCCTCCCTTTCTGCAATGTTCCCTGAATCTTAGGTATAGGGGTTTTGTTGTAGATGTACCATCTGGGGATGGACACAACACCATCACTTATTCTCTGCATTTGACCAGTTGTGCATCTCTGTGATAGTCTCCATCTACTACACAAAGAAGCTTCTTTGATGAAGGGCAACACCAACACTTAGATGTGAGTATAAGGATAAATATTTGTAATATAGTTCGTAATTATATTGGTTTAGGGAAATGTCTGTAGTAGGTTCTGCTCTTGGGTCTAGGACCTTTCTAGCCTGGGATAGATGGGCAGGTGTTCATTATTAGTCATGAATTTCTTCTTGTTGAGTAGGTTTTTGGTTCAATTAGACAACTCTTAGTTACATGCACAACTGGCTATATCTCTCCAAGCTAGGTATTTACAGTCTGAAGCTGCTCACCAGCAGCCACATCCTACTGAGACTGGCTAGCCCTCCCTTATCATGTTATACAGAATATCACAAACAAGCAGAGTTTGTCGTGGTGGTTTGTGCCACTCCTTCAGAATATGTCCCAACCACATGAACTAAGCTTCTCTGTGTATGTGTCTCTCATTTCTTCTTCATTCTCTCTCCACCCTAATCAGATTTCCAGATTCAAGTCCCTCGGGATTCAGTAACAAAGTTGGTTATTACAGGGTGGTCTTTGAAACACACCATTGAAAGGGACATCACAGCTTCTTGTATTGGAGCTATTTTTATAAGCTCAACTTGACAGGGATGTGTCTTTTGTTTGGTGTAGTCTGCAGTGTGTCTGACGCCAGACTTGAACATTGCGTGCAGAGTGAAGACAGACAAATTCCTGATGAGGCTTATTTGTGTGTGTGTTATTAAGCATTTTGGGCATTACATTTTAATGTAGAATCCAACTATTCACAGTAAAATATGTTCTGTGAATGGATATGACTGGAAATATAAAAACAATAGCTTTTCATGCAGAACTGAACATGCTAGAGATGAGATAGCATAAAAGTTCTTCAAAGTGAATAGAGCATTTATACACCTCTAACATGCTACAAGGTTATCTCTTGTTCTCTGAGAACACGTTCCTAGTCAGTCTAAATTAGTTCTTCCAATCAGGCAACTGATGAGGCAATTTTTACCTCACTTGAATTTCCTGCACAGCTATAAAGAAGGAATAAAACATAATTAGAAAGCCTAAGAGAAAATTTGCAGCTATTTCTACTTTCTTTTTATGTTTTCCTCTCTTCACTAAGCTGGGGAAGATAATAGTTTGATGGTGAATTTATGGATTCCATATTTAAAATATAGATGTAAGTATCCACCAATAACTTTAATTTTTATGCAAATATCTCTAATATTAAACTATTTTAATCAGTAGAATTGTTTTCCTGTAAAATCTGTTTTAGAGTTAGAGGCAATTTCTTATAATTTTGCCTATGAAACAACTGATTACAAATAGCCTGTTGGAAATTCTGATTAGCAATTATAAATATGTTTGGTTAATAAAAATGATAAGTCATTATGAAACAAATATAATTTATTTCATAGAAAAAGATATCCTCCAAATTCTTGAGCTATAGAGCATAGATTCTCTGTTCTTTGGATTACAAAAATATTAGGGCATGCTGACCTCAAGCTGTTGTATGTATCAGAAGCCCTTTGATAAGCTGTAATCTGAGGTAATGAATTTGCTTTTTCCTTCAATGTTTTGAAATATCTAGCTTGATCTTCTGTCCATCTGATTACCCAGTTAATGAAAATTTTATGTCAGTCCTCTGACCTAGTTAATTCACCGGAAGTATTCACTAACGGGGCCTCTGCTGACCCATTTTCATAAAACATTACCCCTCCCCTATGTCTACAAGAAGAAGCCCCTACCTTCCTGTGCATATCAGACACAGTAGAAACAAACAAATGAGAGTAAACCCTCAAACAGTGAGACTCTAAGAGAGGCTGCAATGGTTGGTGAACAAAGGATGAAACTCTGACCTGACTGGCATGATAGAGTGCTGTCGGGAAGATGCCCTTAAATGTTCCCAAAAGGCAATGAAATGAATGACTCAAGAAATAGCTAACAGGCTATGCCATCTTGTATTTTTAGTGTTTACTTCTATGTGAGAATCCAGTTTGACCATTTTTTCTTAAAATTATACTATTATAGTCACTGATTTTTAGGCTTTATCATGCTCGTCTTTAAATTCCATGTTCTATATGATTTAGAGATTAAAACCCGATACAGACATTGGACTTCATTAATCAGAGCAAGAGAGTTACTTGGACACCCGAGAACATGCCCGAAACAGAAAAGAGCTGGGGATAGAAATGAAAAATAGCTCAAGATGGTTTAAGCGCCAGGTCAACATTTTGGAAGAGCTGACTCACACCTCTGTAACCCTGTCTTTCAGCTCCCTTTCCCCTCATGCCTTCCTCCTCTTTTGCTTTTCTCCTCTTTCTTCTACTTAAACATTGAGATTTTTATTTCCCAGGCTGCAAACTCAGACAAAAACTACTTATTCTAAACTTCAAACATATCACAGCTGAATATAGCTCAGGGACTTCAGGCTCTAATCATAACAGTTTCCTTGGGAAATGTTGCTTAGTTACAACCTTTTTCTTTTTAGCACCATCATCAACAAAATCCTTAAGTTGGGGATGCTTGAATTTCACAGATCTCTGGACTACCTCTCTGCTCTATTTTTTTCTCCTCATCCAAATAAAAATTGAATTAGTCTACACTAAATTTCCCTCGCTTATTAGCCAAGTGATAGCTGTACTCTCAAATACCTGTGGAGAAAATTAATGAGCTTTTACAGAATACTAAAACTATACATATCCTTGGAAACTAATGTGTTTAGCCTTAGGCATGATGGATTGATCAAATGTGCTGTTATACTTTGCCATTTCAGAAAAAAATATTTATAAGAGGAAAAACAGGAATAATTTATTTGTGATTTATGGATTTTGATCTTTAATCCTGATTTTTTTTTGCCATTAGTTGTAAAAGAAAGATATTATGAGACAGGTACAATGAGACTTCAAATATTTTCATATATATAATTCTGTTTATTAACCATATTCTGTGCATGGGTTTTATGATGGAGTCTATAATCATGATGGAGGATGTGATCCTTAACCCTAATACTATTTCTCAAATCTTTGTATTTGCCAAATTGCAAATGTATACAGATAGATACATATTTATGCATGTGAAAATAAATTTAGGCATAAGTGAATATTGAAGTGGAGAAATCACTTATTCAATAGAATTTGATTATTGGAATCTAAAATTCCACATACAAAACAAATTCATTTTAATATATGGTGTTACTTGTTTTGTCAAATGGAGGGATTTTCAAGGATTTATAGATCTACATTAGAGCAAACTGACTTTCTCTTGGCCAGGTCCCAAATAAATAAATAGTATTTTTTTATGAATGAGAGAGTAAAGGTACAGAACTCCATAGAGAGATCACTCAGAAAGATTTTTTGGAAATGTTCATATTTTACCTCAAGATAACATTGAAAAATTATTAAATATCACCTAGACAAATTTTTAGCCCCCTTACACGCTATTTCTCCTTTGAAGGTTACAGTTTATCTTGTACTTCCACTTTGGTGGCTAGAATGTGGCTCATTGTATGAAGAGGTCCATGGAAAGCACTTGTGCACTGTGTTTCTTTGTGAAGTGACTGATCTTTCATTCCACAGTCAAGGGGTTGAAACATTGTCAAGGGTTCAACCAGAGAAGCACAACAAGAAGAAGACAGACATAAAAAGATAACACTAGGAAGTGTCTTTATCACCTGTGGGAACTAGATAGGCAGTCTAGGACAGGCTGGACCATCTGGGCTTGGTATACATTGTTACCAAGTTCATGACATAGGATTATTCAGGTATAAATGTAAGAAAATAGTTTGTTAGCAAAGAGACAAGATTTTTTTTTTTGGTGTAGACCATTTGAAAGTATTTTGGCAGATAAGTCAATGTGAAATAATTCTGTAAGTGGACACTTTCATCATGTATTAATAATCTATTTATATTAAAATTATTATCCATATGCCATTGTATCTTAAAATTTTTTCTTTCCATAGTTGCACAGTGTGTAAGTGCTAAAAATCTAACTGTCCAATTAGTCTTCTATGTAGTGTGATCTGGCAGACTTCTAATTCTTAGACTATATTATAGTAGAGCAGATACATATACATACCTAATAACTGTTGATTAAATATTTGTTGATTAATGACAGAGCAGAGGCTGCATAGAAGACTTTAGATTAATAAATCATGATAGTACTATTAATGTTGGCCCAGCTCTGCTTCTTGGGTATGCTTTCTTTTTTTTTTTTTTTTTGAATTTTTTCATTAAGAAATTTTTTTATTCATTTTACATACCGATCACAGAGTCCCTTCTTCCCTCCTGCTGCTCCTCCAGCCTCCCCCTCCCCAACCCACCCCCATTCCCTCCTACAAGAAGGTAAGGCCTCCCACGGTGAGTCAGCAGAGCCTGGTACATTCAGCTATAATTCTTTGGTGGTTTTAAGTCCAATGCTATACAAACATGATTAACCATAAGATTACAGATTAGAAATAATAAAACTATTTTAGTAAATGGCCAGAATTTATATATATTGTTCTGATACAAGCTTAAAAAAATTTGTTTTAGCTTAGGCAAAAGAAAAAACCTATTAGCACTCACCCATGACATATAGTGATATAATTATTATCATTACTATTATTATTATTATTATTATTATTTTTGCTAGTTAGCATAGCTTCTATAAACAAGTCAAACTATTCATTATAACCAAGGGAGGTGTTACAGGAGATGCTTTTCTTAAAGCAGCTCTACATTTCCTAATTGACCAGCAATTTTACTTTTGTGTTGTTTTGATCCCTTTTCCTTTGGAATATATAAAAGCCAAACCAAAGAAAATATTTTTTCCTGAGCCTTTACTAAATTATTTTCACTTTAAAAACTAACATAGATTTGCTCTATTTTTTTTTTTTTTGACCATCTTTTCAGCCGATAATGTTTGAATCTTCACTTTTGGTTTGAAGATTGAAGTGGTAATTTTGTGGACAAATGTGGCTGTGAACTGCCATTTCTTGCTTGAAAATTTTTCTGAAGTTGGGCATGAGATTGCTTCTGGGGTCTTGATGAGGAGTGATGGATGCACTGCAGCATGGTCGTTGACCTTCCCTCTCTTCTTGTGTCTGTGTTATGGGAGGTGTGGTGACTTAACACCACATGGAACAAAGCAGATCAGCAGGACAGGAGATCCCCAGTCCACGGATTCTTGGTTAGTTTTCCTTAGTGCAATTCCTTTCCTGTGCCTTACAAAATAGTTCAGGGGAAATGTGCTTTTGGTAATTACAAGCTTGTGAGATGCAGACACTGAAGAGACAACTTACAAAGCAAAGCAGAACAACAACAGAGACACTGGTAGACAAGCCGGGCTATCACGAGGCTGCAATAAAAACAACAGAGTAGAATCAGTAACAGTGAGTTTGCATCTTGATTTTAAGTTTTAGTTCTTAATGTGAGAAGAATCAGCAAAGGGACCTGAGAGGGCAGCAATGAAACTACAGGAAAACAAAGAAAAATATGTCATGGGGAAAAAGTAAATAAGAACATTGTGTTTCCAGAGGAAAAATGATGGCCATTCACAAAAACATTGCTTAAAGATCAGGAACAATAAGGATTATTGTAGTACATCACTTTCTAAACAACTGCACCATCAGTGCTATGTGCTGCCATTGACTGAGATTGGAGGCTGGTTCCTCAGAAAGTTGGCAGTTGCTTGAATGCTTGCTTCCAGTAGAGGAATAGTGTCTTGAGTCCAGAGTGATCCCTGGTAAGCAGAATGCAGAGTCCTACTTACAGGTTATTTCTGGAGTTGTTCTCTTTTTGTCTGAGACCTCACTTGCTGTGGAGTTCAGGGGAATTCTTATCTTCTGGGATACTGGAGGCAGATGGCAAAGGCTCAGCATTCCCCTTTGACCTACATACTTCTGAAAGGTGTGTCTGCTAATTGCAGAAATATCTTCTCATGTTGACTTTCTCTATCTCTCTGTCATTCCTTCCCTTCCTCCCTCTCTCCCTTCTTTTTATTTTTTTTTTTTTGGCAATGCTGAGACGTAGCATGCCCCTGTATGTTAGGCAAGGTCTGTAAGACTAAGTTACAGCCCCAGTCTTGAGCCTGAATATTTTTCTTTCCCTCTTCACTCATGGCAGCTTCTTGAAATCACCAAATGAACCTTGTGTGCGTATTTGAGGCTCTGCTTTTGGGCAAAGTCAATTGGTAATGATTGCTAGTTAAGGAGAGATTTAAGAATTTCAAATGTTTTGCTCGAACTGTTTTATGGTGGGATAAATAAAAACAATCATACTTTGTAACCAGAAATAATCAAAAGTGAATTTAGGATTGAATGAAATATAACAACGGTATAGTTAATTTCCTCATAGGTAGAAAGTGATGAAACACACCAAGATTAATTACTTTACAGAAAGATGGACACACACACACCTCCTCCTTCTTCGAGTTCTGTTTTATGGATTTTGAAGTCTTCTATATTTGATCTCTTCTATATCTACCCAGTCTACGCCTACTGAATGCTAATTATGCTAATTAGTTGACCTAGAAAACAAGATAGCTACTTTTCTCTGGGGAAACTGAACAGTCCTCAGGTGAAACAGTCCATGTGGCCAAGGCACAGGCTGATTTTACCCTACAGTGTATCCAGAAGAAACTCATAGCTGTGATGAAGTCTAGTCTGAAAAATTGACTCAGGAATAAATGATATGGAAACTGAGACATGCAGAACTGGAAGATTTTGTTTGTGGAAAAGGTGGGCACTATCTCTCAAGGAAAGGAACAGAAGATAGAAGAGAGAGAATTTCCAAAGATCTAGAAAACTGTCAATGCACCTGGGTGACAAAGATTAATCTACACTATTCCATAAGCTGCAGAAAACAAGGAGTTATTTGGAGGTACAGAACCTAATGTGCTGTGTTACAGCTTTGGATTTTATACAAAAAGACACTAGAAAAACACCCGTTTAAGCAAGCGTTAATTACATTTGAGTGTTAACTGTCCTCCACAGGCTGATGCATTGAAAACTGGATCCCTTCTTGGAGGTAGTTATGGATTTTGAAATTTGTGTTACCTTTAGCAGCTGGAACTATGCTAGAAAAAGTGGGTCTTTGGTGGGTGAACCTGAAGATTTTAGATCCCCATGCAGCTGTGTTAATGCTCTGCTTCCTGGTCTGTGATGATGTGAGCAAGTAGCTTCACACTCCTGCCACATGACTTTCCCTCTGTGGTAAACTCTACCCATACAAACCAAGAGCCCCGATACTTTCCTTTCCTTGAGTTTCTTCTTTTTGGGTATTTGGTCACAGCAATAAATAAGTTACCAATACAGTGAGGAAATAGTGTCATAGATGTACATTGTTAAGGATTACTACTGTAAAATTTTAAGTAGTTTAAAGATTAGCTTGACACAAACCAAAAGAAAGCTCAGTAATTGGGGCAATGTTTCCTAGTTTGTTATTAAGATTACTCAGAATAGTAACTGTATTGTACATAGAGATACATATGTGCCTATGCAATTAAGATTGTGATGAAAAATTCTTAAACATCTGCGTAACTTTTTCTTTTTTAAGTTTGATTTATTATTATAGTCTCTGTGTGAATATTTGTGCATATGTGTGTGTGTCTGGAGGGTGCAATCCACCATGGCATATGCTTAGAGACCAGAAAACAACTTTATGGGAGTCAGTTTTCTATTTCTACCTTTTTGTGGTTTCCAGAAATTGAACTTGGGTTACCAGGTTTGCACAGCGAGAGCTTTTACCCTGAGTCATCTTGCCTCCTCCTATGTGCTTTCAACCCTCTTCTATAATTTATTGGTTTGCTTTTTATCTTTCACTTAATTTATTGTTTTGCTTTCTTTCATTAAAATATACTGTCCCATAAATTGATGCTGTAAATTATCAAGAGAACTAGGAGATGGTTTCATTTATGAACATAAATGTTATATATTTGGATGCTAATACAGGTGCAGGCAAGTGGCCAGATTGAAGATTTATTTGTGAGTTAGAATCAACAGGTATTGGCATTAAATGATTTTAGAGGTTCATACAAAACATTCCCCATACATTTCTCACTTATGCAATTATGTAGATGACTATGTATCTTGCAGCCTAAAGGACACCAGGCAAGTGGCTTATTGGACTTGATCTCTGCTTGTCTGTCAGTTTTGGAGATGTGTATGAGGCATCCTACAGACCTCTTGAGTAGGTAGGTGCACATGTGCAAAAGAGATCAGGAAAGTCAGGAATGTAATTAGGGAATTTTCACCCAGATTATAGATGTTGAGCTTGTGGAGACAGATATCACAATCTAACAGTTTTATTTTGTGAGGGAAGAGTATGTGGCACAGAGTTTAATTTGTACCATTTTAAGTCTAGAAAGGAAAGAATTAGATAATTGACAGCTGAGAAGGGCCATGCACTCACATATGAGAAAAATCATGACAATGACAACATAGAACCTTCATGAAGTCCACATCCTAATTAGAAGAAAGTAATCAAGTGAAAAAAATGCTTAAAATTTATAGGATTTGGTGATATTTTGGTAAACAATGACCATAACCAAGACAGAAAGAGTGAAGAAAAGTCAGACTTGAGTGTGTCTAGAGACAGGCAGAAGATGGTAAATAAAGGTATATTGTGTAGGTGATTCTTTGCAAATTCTTGCTGTGAAGAAAGACAATGGAGATAATTAAGAGACACATTTTTATTTTCAAATTTTCATTTTATACTTTTAAGAAAACATATTCATAAACTGCTTATTACTTCCTTGAGGTTGATTTAACAGACATTCAACAAGGGAACTGGAATTTAAATATTCCCTTGGGAAATTTGCTATATAGAAAGTCTCTGTGGTTATTCTAGAAAAATGTAGAAAAGAAAAATTCTGGAAATGTCCATCAATTGTTTCACTAAGAGGTAATCATTACTTACATTTTGTTTATTTTCAGCTTTGATATGGATACATTTTAGTGCAATTATAATGATAATATTCATGTAGGTAGTTGTTTTATGTACTTATTCTTCTTATAAGCACTTTCAAGTTATTTTATAATATATAAAAGCATTCTAACTTATTAAATATTTCCAATTTTAACATAGCACACATTAATTAGTCCTCTCTAACACCTAGATTTTCATGTGTTTTTTCAAATGCCAGTTGGATGCAATTTTTAAGTAGGAACTAGGCTCATATAATTCAAGATGTATAGGGCAAAATCTTAAGGTCTTCCTCCATCTTGGATACCAGCTACAACCTTCGTGCTGTCTAAATCAGTCTCCAGTCTCAGCCCTTGGACTATGAGGTGGCAACATCCCTTGTTTTCATTCCCACTCCCTCCATGGTTCAGGCTTTCTTTCATCAGGAGTGCTGGAGAGAATGCTTCTTGTGTTACGTTTCCTTCTACTTTGCCCTAGGCTTTGAATGATTTGGCTGTTGCCCTTGTTCCTCCAGGCACCACTTTTAACAGGGTGATGTTTCAGCTGCTACACTAGCATTGCTCTGCAAC
>CABHPQ010149612.1:0-15517 GCA_902168405.1 Peromyscus aztecus
AGGGCTGGCCAAACAGCGTGATATGCTTGCCACTATTTTTCTGGGTCATTTCTGTGATGGGGTGTTGTTTTTTGTTTTTTTCCCTCACTAGATATGATGATTACACTCCTCGTTTCCAAATTGAAAATGTTTAGGAAAAACATTTGGTACTCACATGACAAAATGAACTTACTAGATGCTGGTCTTGTGCCAAAGACTAGACATAGGTTAATGTGTTCAGTCTTCAGCATCAGGCAGTGAGATAACCATCGTCTCCCTGTTTACAGAAAAGAAGAAAGGAAAGAGGTTCAGAGATTTTCCTGACTCACCTTAGGGTGAAGAGTTCAGCTGGGATTCACAGCAAGCCCAGCTGTCTTCAAACACTCCCCTTTTTTCACGAGAATGTGGGCAGATGAGGTTTGGGCTGGCCTGTGTCTCTGTGGACTATTTCTGAAGTTGTAGAGCCCTGGAGCCCTGATCTTCCCCTGTGAGGATTGTAAGGGTGATGGCTTACTCAGGGTGGGCCTTCCTCTGCACCGCGCTGTGATCTCATGGTTTTAGTGTTAGCCTGCTCTCCAAGGAGGCAGGCTTGATTGTCATCCCGCCTGCTCGCTTGTATACAGAGGGGAAGGCCTGGAAGCTGCCCTCTGGCTCTCCTCTGCAGTCCCCTTCCTCTGGTGTGTGACACCCTGGCACTTGGTATGGTTCACAGTCCAATCTTAAATGTATAGTTGGCAGTTTTTTGTTTTGTTTTGTTTTGTTTTTAACACAAATGAATGATACACTTGGACTCAGGGAAGCGTGGTAACTGACACCAGTTTGAGTTGTTCTCAGGTGGGACCTCGATTTTACACATGTGCCCTGTGTCATCACAATCGACCTCCTGTATCCTGCTGTTGGGGCTGGTGTCCAACAACAGGAAGTGGCCCATGATGCCTTCCCTTTCTCATAGGACAGGGATTTTCCTGAGCTGTGAGCTGAGGTCAGACACTGGGCATTGGTGCTGAGCAGGATGGTGAACAACCCGTAAAGAATCCCTGTCTGAGTGAGCCTGGGTATCTGTGGGGTCCACTGCAGGGAGTGGAGTGGCCGAGTGCCCTGCCCCCAAGCTGGCCAGGGCTGTCCATCCTCTTTCCTCAGGTAGTACACGCGCCCCCCCCCCCCCTGCTACCCCTGTAAAGAGTGAGTGGATACAGCCTCCTGTTGGGCCGAGCCAGAACAGCCAGCCAAGCAGAGTGCCTGATCAGCAGGAGGCTTGGGTACAATGAAGCCTCCAGTATGGTTTCTGATGTCCTCCCACATCCCAAAACTACCTTCAAGAGTCCCCTACAGAGCTGACTTCTAGTCTGTCCGGACCTGGTGAGGAAGTGTGACTTTGAGTATGTTGGGATTGTGTGGCCTCCTGTCAGCCAGCACATTCTGGAAAGTGTGTTGGTGTATCTGAAAGATGGGAGGATTGGAATTAAAACCAAGCCTTTCCAACCACCCCACTTTGGTATGTTCAGAAAGCACTGGCGTGAAACCCAACTTTGCTTACCCTGTGTTTCCCCGACCTGGGTTGTTTTCCTCTGTGCTTCTCATCCTTGGGTGTTTGGGGCGTTGGAGGATGATGCCCTGTGGGGTGTGGCTTCTGATGGTTTCCTCTTGGGCTTTCAATTCAGACAAAGTTAAAGTTCAGCCCTTTAAAAGAAGAATAGGCATTGTATTAGAAATGGAGAAACATGAGGTTGCATAAAAGCCCATCCCGAGCTCCCGCTGGCAGGAAGGGGTAGAAGCCTCCATGATTAGCTGTGAGCTGGCTGGCTTATATGCAGCATTAGAAAAAGAATCCACCCCCATGGTCCCAGGGGTTCAGTTCTCCCTTGACCTGAACTCTCAAGACCTCCCTGTTTCCTAGCTGCAAGGGACGATTCAAACCCCAGCCTGCAATGGATTATGTCTCCTGGAGCTCTGCAGTGCACAGCCTGTGAACCAGCATATGATAGCCCTGGAAACTCTCCACTAGATTCTCCTGGATTCCTGCTCCATCCTCACAACTGACCGACCTTCTGTACTCTGTTACTTTCTCTAGGACTGCTTGTTCATCTGTAAAAACAGAGAAGCTGCTTCCTCTCTCTCCCAGATCTCAGCTCTTCCTAGTAGCTGATCTGTTTAGGAATATGCCCCATGTGTCTGACCCATAGTTCGTCCTTCATTTTAATCGTCATTTTCTCTCGTTGGAATATTACCATGGTGTTCTGCTCTGGAGGTGATGAACTCCAGGGTGCCACACACACAAAGGCATACTTCAAAACATTGCTGTCAGTATTATTGAAGTCATCCATGTCAATGGCTCAGTACCATTCATTTATAAGTCAGGGACTGCCCAGGTGTTTGCTTTTCTCCTAACTGAAGAACTTAATTGGATATACTCTGTCGGCATTAAGTAGTAATTTTGCTGATAAATTATTTAAAATTCTTCTCTAGTACCAACTCAGGATCTTGAAGAATTGAGTGACATTTCTATAATTAAGCTTTCCACTCCCAGCTATTCATCCACATGGACAGTTTTGTATCGTGTTTACATCTACAGAAATGGGAAACAGAGGGACCGGAGAGATGGCTCAGTGGTTAAGAGTGTATACTGCTCTTCCAGAGGACCCAGGTTCAGTTCCCAGCACCCACATTTATGGCTCACAACTGCCTGAAATTCTGACTCTGACACCTCAGGTCTTTGGACACACACACACATACACACACACACACACACACACACGTAAAATAAACGTTTAAAAAAGAAAATCATAACTGGAAATGGTGCAGTCTACTGTCCTTCCACCGGTCAATATTTATTGTCTTGTTATAAAATGTCTTTACATTTTATGTTAAGTGATGATTTACCAAAATGTTTTGTTTACACTATACTGTTTATACTGCTTGGCCAGTTTGGCACCACAAATGATGGCAGTGAGAAACCAGAAACTGGTTAAGAAACTGGTTAACTGCCGAATAGTAAGAGGGTGACCAGTGGAGAACTCGGAGCCCAGAGTGTGCTATGACAGGGTGAGAGTCTGAGGGACAGAGGGTGGGAATGTGGTTGGAGGGCCACCTGCTCAGGAAGAGCATGCTCAGGAGGTCATAAGCATCCACGGGACACTGGTCATGAAGGTTCTAGCAGTTTTCTTTTTCCCCTGTCAGCACTTAGAATATGCTGCAAAATGGGATGCTACCAAGCAGCTGGAAGCATCCTTCTGCTCTACCCAGATAGAAGTTGTGGGCAGGCAAGGAGAAGGAGCTCTTCGTGTGCCAGTCATTGGAGGCTTTGTATCCTGTGTTGGACAGCCTTGAGAGATGGGAGCAGGAAGGTGGGCGCAGCGGCAGGTGGCGCCCTCTGGTGTTCCAGCTGTCTGTCATGCTGCCCTTTGGCATCAGGACCCTTCTGTCTACAAGTCTTAAAACGTGTAGGCCTGCAGGAAGTCATCCAGATTCCTTAGCCCTTCGCAGCAGCTGACATTGAAGCTTGTGGGCAGGCCTAAGCATCATGATTCTTCAGCCCTTGACAGAGCAGCCTGTGTTATGGCTCCCAGGCCTTGAGTGTCTGAGACCCTTGGCCTCAGAGGCTTGGCAGCTCTGGAACTCTTCCAGAGACTTCAGTTTCTCTACTCAGGCCCTTTATAACCTGTCCTTCTTTGCTCGGAGCCTTCCATCCTCTGAGGCACTGACTGCCATCTCCCTGTTCCTGCCCTGGTCTGCTGCCTGCTCGTCCGTGGCTGTGGCAGCTTGCTGCTGTTTCTTGCTGTCCCTTAAGAGAAACTGTTGATCAGGCTAGTGCTGCAACACCAAGGGCCGGCAGCCCAGGCTCTCCCAGCCCACTCCCTAAGTGAGCCTTACCAACCTGTTCATATAGGCAGGAAGGGGCATTTTAGACCAATCAGGAGACACCTCACGTGTAAATTAAGATTTGTGTTTGCGCCAATCACAAGCACACTTTGCATATGAATGAAAGTGTGTGCTTGTACTAATCGCCATATTGTCCTTTTTACACCAGTCACAAGCAATCCCTTAGCCAGGCCCCTGGGAAACAGCACTAAGAAGGTTGTACCTCCAGGAGCCAGAGCCACACCTGTGATCCTTGTGTAGTTTTCTTTCAAAGCATCTGTGGAGCCTTCCAAACAGCTGGTGTTAGCACAAGGGTAATCCCCCAGCTGCTTGAATGTCTTTTTGCTCAAGGCAACAAGAAAGAGTCCAGCAGCTGCCAATTAGTCAGTTTGCCCATCCCCTGCTGCCCTTACCTATTTATAGGAAAATGAATGCCAGGACTCTTACAATAAAAACCTGAATAACTTATTCATTATGATTTTAAAAGATTTTTAACAGTATGTAGCACCTGCCCAGTGCCAGTGCCCGGAGAGAGCTAATCTCCATTTGTTGTCTCACTATGAAAACTTGGGTGTGCGCTTTTTTTTTTTTTTTTTTTTTTTTTTTTTGGCTGCTGTAGCAAAGTTCCAGAGACAAGAGCTGTGGCTCTCAAACATTTGCAAGTATTTAACTTATAGCCCAAGATTAAGGTGTCAAAAGGTCAGGGGCCGGCAGACCTCAGGCTTAGAGAAAACCCCATGTTTGAGTGGGGTTTCAACCCAGAATAGTGTACCTGGGCCAGGATTTAGCTCCCTGGGGACCTTGCGTGTGCAATGACAATGGCGTCCCTCAAGAGCAGTGTTGTTAGGTCTATCGGCACTACTACCTGTCAGGAAGGAGTGTGGCAAGTGCCAGCTGTAGAGCAAGACTTAGCCTGAGTAACGACCCAAGTGACGTAGCCAGAAAGTGGATTCCGACGATCCCGGTTCCCCTTCTCAGTCACCCCTGGCTTCTTAGCCTCCTCTTGCCTCCTCTCTATAAAATGGGCTGACAGTGGTGGTGGTTGGGATGGCTAAGTCACCGTTTGAATAGCACCTGGTGCATGAAGCATGGTCCTGTGTATCAGCTGTATTGAGGTATTTGGCTCTGCTGTATTCCAAGTGGTGACTGTAACTTACCTGCACCTCCTGGAGCCCTGCCCCAGCTGAAGGGTACCTTCCTGTGCTGGCACCATCCCTCCCTTCTCATTCTCTGTTAGAGTCCTCTTTCCCCTGCCACAAGCCTTCCTCATCCTCTTCTCCTTCACTGAGCCCCCAGCCCAGACCATGCAAGGGGACTTTGCTGGGTACCATTGTTCCCCAGCACTAAGCTCGGGAGTTCAGGCAGCCAGGTGCCAAGGCTGTGGACTCTCTCAGCCCCCCACTCACTGAAATTCACCTACTGGGAAAACCTCACCTTAACTGTCTGAACGCCCCAGCAGAACTCTGGTTCTTCTGTTGTTTCAAAGTGGCTTCCTGAGGATGCACATGCCAAGCCAATATCCTGGTCCTGTGAGCACCCTTCTTCCCCACAGTGCACCAGCCAGCATGTGTGAGCCATGACCTACTTACTCAGCAACTGCTCTTTAGTAAAAACCAGTCGCCCCCTCGATGGAGCTGCATGCACGCTTCCAATGTGTGAGAAGGGCAGCCTGCTGGAGGCGGTGGATGGTAGGATCATAGGCTTTTATATGAGAGTGTGACGAGATACTGTAAGGATGGCATAAACCATCATTTTGGTCAGTGGGAGGCTGTTGGCCATTTGGAGAAAACCTTGCTGGGACATATCCTTAGACCTCAGCAGGGTGAGAAGACCATCTTGATAGATCCAGGCTCATTACCTACTGGGGGTGTCTCTTGGGCCCTGTCTTTTGAGGGGACAGACAACATGGCCACCACCCCTTGACTTAGGTAGTACTGTTATGAAGTAGGGTAACTGGAACAGAGAAAGAGCAGCCAGAGACGGTGTGGCAGGGTCTTGGAGAAGGGTGTCTCAGTCTCCTGCACTGGAATATATTTAGGAAGTGTTCATACGCACGGGCTGCTGGGAGATGATAGTGTACACTAAGTCCTGCCCCTAGCGCAGAGAACCTCAGCTGCTGAGGGACCCATCCAGAGTGAAGACCACTGGCTTTCTGTGCCCCAGTGCTGCTTGGGAAGCTTTGGATACAAAGAGGGGTACCCTACTGTGTCTTTGAGAGCAGGTCTGGCCTCCTAGAGGAGGTACTGCCCATTGACTGGAAGGAGGGGTGGGGGTTTACCCAGTCAGGGAAGGAAGGCTCCTGGTGTTCCAGAAGGTGGAAGGCTCATCCTTCCACCCTGCCAGGAGAGAGCTGAGGCTAGGAAGTTGGTCGGGAGGTTGGAAGGAGTCCTCTGCTGGGCAGATGGCAGTGGAGCCTTTAGCCAAGTGGGAGGGTGTCTCCCATAAAATGACAGAGCGAGTGTAAGAATGTGTGGTCCATGGGGGAGCAGCAGAGTGCAGCCCTGGAGAGCAGCTGCCTGGGAACAGTCCACATATGAGGCAGGGGTGAGATGTGGGGCAGGGTGCAGAGCAGAACCCCCCAGGAGGGGTTTTCATTTCTGTCCTGGGGTGGGGTGGGGTGTCCGTGGGAGCCACAGAGGGGTCTGAGCAGGGAAGGTCTGCTATTCAGCTATGTTTAAGAAGGCTATCTATGCCTACTATACTGTGAGGGAGCCCAGGCAGTGGGAAGGGGTTGGAGTGGATTAGAAGGTGTTGGCACAGATTTGGAGGGCTGGGGTCAGGAAGGGAAGATGCTAAAAATAAAAGGCTTGTGCTAGTCTAGAGGGTAGATGGCTAGGCCCTGAAGTCTCTCTTTCCATCCTGTGGACAGAGCTGAGGCTGAGAGGTGAGTAGAATGGTGAGCTAGGGAGAGGGCTGTGGGAAAGCCTTCATATCAGAATCACCATAGGGTCTGTTTGAGCAACAGCTATTTTTCTGGGCTGAGGAATAATACAGCTTTCTGATGGGTGTGGCACTGGTACTACTGCTTGGGGTACAGGCTGGGTAGCCGAGCAGCACTCCCCCTAGGCCTAGGGGACAGAGTTGGAAATACCCTCCAGTTAGGGTTGGGGTTTACTCTGGGATGCAGCCTGCCCTGCGTCCCTAGTCCTCATCTTTTCTGTCTGTGTTCCTTCCAGGTGGTGTCCCCTTGAGCTTCCTGGTGTTGGTGACAGGCTGCACATCAGTGGGCAGAATTCCAGACGCAGAGATCTATAAAATCACCGCCACTGAGTTTTGCCCCCTGCAGGAAGAGGCCAAAGAAGAAGACCGCCTGCTCGCCTTGAAGAAAATCCTGAGCTCCGGGGTGTTTTATTTTGCATGGCCCAATGATGGTTCCAGTTTCGATCTGACCATCAGGGCGCAGAAGCAGGGTGATGACTGCTCTGAGTGGGGGACCTCCTTCTTCTGGTAAGGGACTGGGTCACAGAGGGCAGATTCTGGGTCACACCTGAGCCAGCCATTGCCTTCCATCTTGCATCTGCCTATACCTCCTGCCTAGCTATTGACCATTCAGCTCTTTATTATACCAATCACAGCAACACATCTTCACACAGTGTATAAATATCCCGTAACAGTCAGGTTTAGAGCACATATGAAATCCTGCCTGTCTTGTTACGATGCATGCTCCAGTACAGCAGACCAGGTGGGCTCCAGTTAGTTGAAGATGCAGTTAGTTGAAGATGCCAGCAGACCAGGTGGGCTGCAGACCATGCAGTTAGTTGAAGATGCCAGGTGTTTGCTGGATGTCCTGTGATTTCTGATCATTCTTTGGGGACCAGCATGTGCCTTGCACTGTCACACATACTCCTGAAGCTGTGGCCCAAGGCTGGGAAGCAACTCTAAAGCAGGGATGTCTGTGAACAGAGAAGATGCTGTGGCATTCCTTGGAAACAGTAGGTATCTGACTTTCCCCAGCGCTTCGGTCACTGTCTTCCCGTTGACCGCTCTGTGGCAGAAGGTGAGAGACAACACAGAGCCAGGGAGGTAAAGAGGTGGACCTGAGAGGGCTTGGAGGAGAGGAGGCCCCATTGTACCCCTTTTGAACTAGATACCAGACTAGGTTTGGATCTGGGAGGAGGAACTACCTGTGGAATGCACTAGGTGGGTACCCAGCCCAGCCCATGAAGCTGACCACATCGCAGTCAGCAGGCAGAGTGGCCACAGCCAGATCACCCAGCCCATTGTGTTGTGCTGAGTTCTGGAAGCCACGGCAGGAGGCAAGTGGAGTCCACAGAGGACACAGCTGGTGAGCACAGGAAAGGGGACGGCAGTGGGGTCAGCCTTCCCCAGGGGTTGTCACTTCCTAAAGCGCTTGAGGCCTGGCAGGAAGCACCAAGCTGTTAACTCTTTATAGATGCTGATCTCTTCTTCCTGGGCTCTGAGCCGCCCTCCCCAGAGTCACTTAAGTAAATATCAGAGTTGTCCAGTTGACAGAGGCTTCTTCCCATGCCCCCAGTGACAGGGCACATAGTGGCATGGCCAGCGGACCATTTAATGTATGTTACTAAAGTAGTTTATTGCCTGAAGCTCAGAGAGTGGCGTCAAAAGCAGCCTGTCTGTGTGAGGTTTTCACACACAGCAGTGCTGTACCTGTGAGAACCCAGATGGTGGGCAGGGCTCCCATGGCAGGCTGGCTGGGTGAGGGTGGCAGTGGCTGGCAGCGGTCACATTCCCAGAAGCTTGCCTCAGGGTGAGGGCTTTGAGACAGGAGCATCCTCTACTTGCACACATCACCAGGGAATTGAGCTCTAGGGCAGGAATCAGCTTCCTTTTTTTAAACAAATAGGCCACCGTGGCCTAGATTTGGTCCAGACCCTATTAGAGAAAGTTTCCCAGTGACAAGTCTCAGACTGGTGCTGTCCGGGTCTCCTGGGTATGAGGGAGGCTGGTTGATGGGGGATGGGAGGGTGATGTGGCCCTGTGCAACTGTAGGGCTTTCATCTAGGAGGGCTGAAGCTGGAGTACGACAGTGATGGAGGATTCACCTAGCATGCAGAAAGCCCAGAGTATTATCCCTAGCACTGCAGTCATCAGTCAGCCAGCCAGTCAATAAAATAAAGCTCTCAGACTTGGCTTTAGAACACAACACTGCATTTGCCGGCTCTGTGGTCTCAGGCAAGCATTTTGCTTCTCATGTCTTAGTTTTAGTAAGTGGGATTTCTGATAATACCTTTCACATAGGGTCACTGTGCGGATGGGTTAAACCCCATCTGTGCCAATAATTTTGGAATGGTGCTTTGTGTGCTTTTGCATGTGTATGTACTGAGTTTTTGTTGTTGTTGTTTGCTTTTTTATTTGATTGTTTATACTTCCCTCATACAATACATCCTGACTCCAGCACCCCCCTCACTTCCCTCCTCCCAGCCCTACCCACTCACCCCAGATCCACTGCTCCTCCATTTCCCTTTAGGAAAGAGCAGGCTCCTTGTGATATCAACCGACCATGGCATAACAAGATGCAGTAAAACTAGGGACGAACCCTCACATCAAGGCTGAGTGTGTGTTCTGTTTTCACCATCACTTTCATGATGACCCCAGCGCCCAGAATCATCTGCAGGGTGTGGAGAGGGAAGAAATACTGGAGTTTGATCAATTTTTATTTTTACCCAATCCCTTTTAACTTGTTTTGGATTTCTTTATAGTGCTTTTATTATATTCATTTCACTCCGTGTGTGTATGTGTGCATATACATACATAAGTACATGCGTATTTAATACAACTTTTATGTCATTTTATCTTTGCCCATTGTTATTACTTAATCAAAACACGAGTAATGTTCTTTTAATGTTTTTTGAGGCAGGGTTTCTCTGTGTAGCCCTGGCTGTCCTGAAACTCGCTCTGTAGACCAGCCTGGCCTCGAACTTAAAGATCTATCTGCCTCTACCTCTTAAATGCTGGGATTAAAGGTGGGTGCCACTACGGCCAGGCTACAACATGAGTAACTTTTTTAAAGATTTATTTTTAATTATGTGTGTGTGCATGTGCTGCATTACAGGGCACCTACTCCAGCATGGATGAGAACTTAGAAAAGCTAGAACCATGTGTAGCTCTCTGCACTGCTTGCAGGCAGGTCCTGCGAGGTCGTCTCTCCTTAGCGGTCTTTGCTGGTTATATAACCTTAAGATGGGAAAGGCCTTATAAATCTGTTAAGTTTCAGGGACTTCCTGAGACTTGTGAATTGTTTACTTCCTTAGCCTTAAGGAACTTCTGTTTAGAACTTTCTGACTTTTACAGAGCCTCCCTTTAGAACTTCCTGAGGCTGAATGAGTTTCCCTCCAGGTCAGAATGTTTCTGTTTGGATGAAATTGCATGTGACAATCTAGTGCTGCACTGGGCCTTACGGGAAGCCTTTGTAGCACTGGTGGAGTGACCCAAAGCTGACCTGTTTTACAGGAACCAGCTATTGCATGTGCCCCTGAGGCAGCACCAGGTGAGCTGTTGTGACTGGTTGCTGAAAGTCATCTGTGGGGTGGTGACCATCCGCACGGTGTATGCCTCCCACAAGCAGGCCAAGGCTTGCCTCATCTCTCGCATCAGCTGTGAGCGTGCAGGTTCTCGCTTCCTTACCCGCGGTATAAACGACGATGGCCACGTGTCCAACTTCGTGGAGACAGAGCAGGTGAGTACCCAGGCCCGTCCATGGCACAGAGTCCATGCATCTCACACATGCGTGTTTTCTCTTATGAGTGGAAGAGACTCTGACGCATGTGAGCAGGTTTCTGACCATGGCTTCTTCCTGTATGTGTGTAATTGGAGCATTACTTGAAACTTGCCTCTGGCTTGGATGGTCCGTCTTTTGGATTCACGGCTCATTCTGAAAAGATAGTGCTTGCTTAAGACATGTGTGCATGCATGCATGCATGCATGTGTTTGAAAGCCTGAGGACCTCTAACTGAACCTAGAGCTCACCAATTTGGCTAGAATGACTGTCCATCAAGCCCTAGAGATGCTCCTGTCTCCACCTACCAAGAGCTGTGATTACCAGCGTGCACCACTGGATCTGGCTTTTATATAGGACCTCAGGGTTGAACTCAGGTCTTCAGACTTAACGTTGGCAAGCACTTTCACAAGTGAGCCATCTCCCAACCCTTCTAATGTATTTTTAGCAAAAGGACTCAAGAATGGAGGCCATAGCCGTAAAGAGTACCACTTACTCCAAGAGCAGTTGAGAAACCCATAGGAGTTGAAAGTCTTTTTAGGGCAAATAAAGAATACAACCGAGTAATGGAAGAAGGAACTCAGTTTTTAAATTCTCTATCGGCGAGAGCTTCATTCTGGAAGCTTGTTAGTGCCTGGGAATGTGAGTATGTGTGGAACAGCAGTTGCAGTCAGCGCCCATGGAGGAGAGCCATCTGTAAGACCTCCCTAGTTTCTTTTCCTAGCTTCTCTTCTCGCTCCCGGAGATGCTGTCTTGCACCTGTTGTGGTTTTTTTTTTTGCTCTTACTTGCTCCCTGAATGCCACCTTGCAGAAACGTGGTGGGATCAGGTGCAGGAAGGAAAGCCCCCAGAGAGGCGCAGGTGTGATTCCACTCTGGGCTGCGAGCACCCCGTGTGTTCCGGCAGCTTCGCCGTGCTGGTCACTATGAGGCTGTGAGAGGTGCCCTCCGAGGGCACCAGTTGAATTCGGCACAGATGTGCCTCCTCCACCACTCGTGAACCTCTGTGTGCTCGGACGTTCAGTGATGGCTCAAACACTGGCACCCATCAAAGGCTCAAAGATGAAGGCCCCTCATGGGAGGCAGATGGAAGTGAGAGCGGGAGTCCTTAGAGGATCTGTGGTATAATTACTACCCTGGGGGAGGGTTGCTTGCCCTCTTGAATGTTGTCAAGGCTATTAAATAATGATGGGTTGAAGAAAGAGAGGATACACGCTCCACCGTGGAAGCCATTTTCCTTTTTCTTGCTTGTGTCTTCACAGTGACAATGACTTCCAAGGTTCTTTCGCCCACCTTCTTTACCTCGTCACTTTTATTTTTTTTTGTCTGGTAATAGTACCCCTCACCCTCAAACCATTCTATTCTCGGACGGGGTTCTGGTGTTTTTGCTTTGCCAGTCATGAGCTGGACAAAGACACCACAGGTAGAAAGCAATGCTGACAATGACTGGCACGCACCAAGCCTGAACTTGGCACCAGGACCAGTTTCCGGAGGGCATCTTTGAGTCGAGGGAGAATCTTGAGTCCGCCACCCGGTCTGAGGGAAGAGGGCCACATATTTGGTCCTGGTGGTAGTCCCCAAATGTTTAGTTTTCAACCCGCTTAGAAACGCTGTGGTCTCTTACTGTATCTTATAAAATACATCTTTAGGGGAACAGCTGCCCTGTCCTATAAGATGGGACATTAGAGAGGGTGCAGTGTGAGTTTCCCGGGACTGGGTGGTTGGCACAACAGGCGTTTATTCTCACAGTTCTGGAGGCTGGCCGGCTGAAGCCAAGGTCAGGTAGGTCTGTAGTCTCTTGAAATTCCCTCGGGCATGATCGTCCTTGCTTCTTCCAGCTCCTGTGGTTCCCTTGTAACTGGCTCACAGAAGCATTATCCGGCTGCAGTCACACTGGATCAAAGGGCTCAAGCTCCTCCAGGGTGGTCTCGCTTATCCAATTACATTCACAGAGGTCCATCCGAACAAGGTCACAGCTGGGAGTGCTGGAGCTTGGGACTCTAACACACTGTTTCTGGAAGGGACACAATTGAAATCATCAACACTAGGACATAAACCCACTCCACAGAGCAGTGCTCTGACTGCAGGGAAGTCCCTGTGACCTTTGCTTTTCTCACTAAGACCAGCCAGCATTTCCACAGGCTCTGGCTGGGGCTTTTGCTCTGGTTATGGTAGGGTATCTGGTGACTCGTGTGTCCCATTATCCCATGTTACTTGTTACTACTCAGGATCAAGGACCCTACCCTGTATCTCCTAGGTCTCCACTTTTGGGTGGCAGCCCACCCAGTCGGGCCTTAGAGATAAGAACAGCCTACCCACACCCCCAGGGATCTGTATAGCCAGTCTCGGTCTGTTTCCTGCTGGTGTAACACAGAACCACATCCTGGTTATGCTATAAAGAAAAGAGATTTTGGTTCACAGTTCCAGTCTAAAGTCGAGGGCCCACATCTGGTGCCAACCTTGCTGACAGAGTCCTGAGAGGGGGTGTCATATGGTGAGTGAGAAGCAGAGCACATGGGAAACCTAGCCAAATGGTTTTTATTTGAAAACTGATTCCTAAAATAACTCACTAACCCATTAATTGAGTGAGTGGATTAATCAATCCATGAAGGCAGAGTGCTAATCACCATTTGATGATGGGGATTAAATTTCAACATGCTTTTAAGAGGATCAAGCCATGGAGGCTTGCTGCTTCCTAATTTCTTGAGGTAGGAGGAGGGATTTCTTGGCTTCCATACACCTTTGTGGTCTTCCCTGTGTGTGTGTGTGTGTGTGTGTGTGTGTGTGTGTGTGTTTAATCCCCTTTTCCTCCTCTGGGTCACACACTGGTGTCTCTATAAACCTCTCACTTGAGCTCACTTTCCACAGCAGTGGCTGCTCCTGGGCAGACGCTACCATCTGCTGTCCGGCCAGAACAACAGGCAGCCGAGAGGGTGTGTAACTTAACCCCCGCAAGAGTGTTTTCACTAGACACCTGACTGGGTACGAGAGCTATGGCCTTAAACCCAGAGCGAGTCTTTGTTGAGCATGGGCATTTGAAGCTGCTACTGACAGAGAGGCCACATGGCTGAGCCCCAGGGCAGTCTAACCATGTGAAACCGGGAAGTGACCTCTGGGATGGCAATGGCAACAGAGAAACAAGCTACTGGGCTCTTCAGCAGAGTCCACTTGGGGCCCGTTCGCCCGAGTGCCTATTGCAGGACCTCTACTTTCCAAGACCATCATTTTACCATGCCCAAGTGGGGTGCAGGCCTACAGAAGCATAGGATACCTCCTGTCCCTGGCATGCAGGTCGTGTGTGTGTGTGTGTGTGTGTGTGTGTGTGTGTGTGTGTACACAACAGAAATAAAACAGAGCTGCTTCCCTAGCAAAGGCTTGACTTGGTCATCTGCTCATGAAGGTGCTTCTGATGACCACAGGAGACAGGAGACAGGTTGGGGTAGCCCAGCTGTGGCCTGCAGCATCTGCTGAGCCCGGCAGAAGTAGCAGGTAAACTGCGAATGAGCAGCAGACGCTGCACTGTGGCCTGGGAGAGGTTTACCCCCTGAGGACTGTGGTGGTTCCCTGGGAGCCTGGGTTAGATGGCGCAGCATGAGATGGGCCCTCAAGTCTGAACCCTGCAGTGCTACTCACAGTGAACTGGCAGATCATACACTGGGCTCTGAGGCCTTAGTGCAAATAGTTCAGAGGGGGTCCATCTCCAGCTAGGAGGTGTGTCTTCCATCTCTTCCGCCTGGCGATAAAGAAATGGCACACTGTGGATCTGGTCACCCACCAACGGTATAAGCAGCAATCGACGACATCAGTGTCAGGCCCCAGCAGGAGGGGTAGCTCAGTGGGATAGTGCAAATCTGGTGCTGGTGCCTTGTGTTACTGCTGGCCTGAACCCCAGTAGGGCAGAGCCAAACTACAGTCTTCAGGTGAAGTCCTGAAGTAGTCACTCGGATGCCTTACACAGGCATCATTTGCCAAAAAGGGGAAGCACACAGAGAGGAGTAGCAAGCCAGATAGATGGCTCAGTAGGTAAAGATGCCTGCCACCAAGCCTGACAACCTGAGTTCAAGCCCCAGGACCCATATGGTAGAGCAGAGGTTCTCAACCTGTGGGTTGTGACCCCTTTGGTGGGGGAAGATCAAACACCCTTTTCACAGGGGTCACCTAAGGCCATCAGAAAACACAGATATTTATATTACAACTCATAATAGTGGCAGAATTACAGAAATGAACCAGCAACAAAAATAGTTTTATGTTTTGGGTCACCACAACACGAAGAACTGTATTAAGAGGTCGCAGCATGAGGAAGGTTGAGAACCACTGTGGTAGAAGGAGAGAAATGACTCTTGCAAGTTGTCCTCTGACATCTTCATGTATGCTTGTAAGTGCGCGCACACACACACACACACACACATACACACACACACACACACACACACACACACACACACACACACACAGCAGGAGAGTGAGCCCTGCTTGTAGAATTTCTACTTTTTGCCTTGCTTTAACATGTTCCTGAGGAATAGATTTCTTGTAAACAGTTTGTGTGTGTGTGTATGTGTGTACATGTTTATGTCTGCATGCACATGCCTATACATATGTTTTGTGTTCATGCATATGTTATATATGTTGTATGTTTAAGTCCCATACGGTGTGTGCTTGTACATTCATGTATTGTATATGCATTGTGTTTGTTGTGTATGTTGTATACTTGTGGGGGTATATGTACATTTATATGGTGTGGATACACATGTGGATGCATACACACGATGTGTCCATGTGGTAGATAGATGCCTTCTCTGGCTTCTTGGGAGGAAGCCTGGATTTTTTTTTTTTCCAGCTCAGCTGTGAGTCATACCCAGTTGGCTCCATCTGTAGCCGTGACTCACCTTTGCAGAAAGACAAACCTCACAGTCCCTCAACCTGTCAGCAAAAGGGTGCATGACAAATATTTGGCTCTTGACGGTCAGGCCACCACCTAGCCAAG
>CABHPQ010149613.1:0-14786 GCA_902168405.1 Peromyscus aztecus
AGAGATGTAGGTTCTAAGTCCATTTTCTACTGAGTGTCTTATTTTCCTGCTCCTCTCACAGACAGATCCAATAGACTATTAGTCATTTGCTCAAAGCACTCCCGATAACATCTTCCCAGCTACCTGTGTGTCTCCACTGAAACCATTACCCTGAGATTCTTCTTAAATGGTCTGGGGTCTTCTAAACATTTTCCAGCAAGCCTGGGAATTTAAAGAATAATGCAGCTCTGGTCCTGTCCTCTAATCATAGCAGAGAAACTCAGAGGCTCACTGACGGCAAACAACAGGCTCAGGTTTGCAGTGGGGCCTCTGAGCCTTTCGGCAGTGTCCTGACACTAAGTATGTTTCTCTCTTCCCCTCTCTTCCACCTTGTCCTGAGCTGATCAGCTGCCTGCAGCTAGCACTAAGGGTGTTCAGCCAGGGGAGCATTGCTAAGAAGGAGCAGCTATGCATGGAAGTGTGCTCAAGTAGCTCCTGTGTGTCTCGCCACTGGTATGACATCCATGACCCTAACAAGTCTTTGTCATTGTACTCAATGCCTACAGCAGACTCACGGTAATAAAAAATAAAGCACTGGCCCCACTGCCTCAGCCTCGAGTCCAACATTACTCACTGCACATTCACCAGCTGAGGCCTGGGATGAAAAGACAGCAATGGACACATGGTCACTTAAATGTATCGAACATAATACAATTCCTGTATAAACTCATGTCAATCCACCTAACGTACACTGAATACTAATCTGTGCCAGCTACCTTACTAATAGAAGCGAATCAATGATGCAAGAAATAGTCACTGTTCTCAAGTTTACAGACTAGTAAGGAGGCCAAACAATAATTACAAGGGCTGAGGATCTTTACTAAGCATCTACTATGTGCTGGGCTGATTACAGACCAAGTGACAGATGAGGTCTTACTTACTTACTCACAAGAGAACCAAAGCACAGGTTATTTGTCTTTAACTTTCTATACTAATAGGAAATGAGTATTAAGAAAAGACAAAAAACAAAACCCAAATCAATGTCAGGGTGACATGTGACATACACCAAAAGCCAAACCAAAACAAAAACCCCCTTTGCACCTCTGAGTCACTCATCACTGGGAATTTCCCCGGGCTGTGCTCTGTCACTTCTCAACCTCAGCGTGGCCCATGCAATCCCAGAACTCTGGAGATAGGATGGAGACAGGAGGGTCTCAAGTTCAAGGTTGGCTTCAGCTACAAGGTAAATTTTAAGCAAACCTGGGCTATGTGAGATTGTATTTCAAAACAAAGAAATAAACAAAAGAAATCTCTTTCTTTCTGTCTGGTTCATCTGTCTTGTGTTAGTCTAACTTGCATGGCCCCTAGTTGGAAAACCTGAGATGAGAGGTGGAAAACCTGAGATGAGAGTAAAAAACCATTTTGTTTTCTTCTACTTCATCACATGTCACTCTCATGCCCTCAGGCCTTCAGGGTCACCATCTCTGAAGTAAAGGAGTTAGATGATGGATTACAATGACATCAAGGGTCTTCTGATTGGACGTCCCAAGAGCTGATGACTAGGAAGAAGGAAGATGACATCATCAAGACGGAAAAAGCCAACCAAACACATTAGGTGCCGACGAACATGAGACTCTAAAGCCACAGGTAGGGTGCTGAGGCACAAGGGGAACAGCTAGGATCCCCGCTCCCTGCCGCCAAGCAAGTGTTCAAGATGTCCCTGGGTCTCCAGCACTGGAGGAAAAGTGATGAGGAGAAAGAGAAGCCATGAGAACTTAAACACATTCCACCCGACAGGCAGATGATGTCATGAAGGTGATCGCTCCAACTGCCTGAGGATCTGCCTCCATGTGTCACAGAATCCATCAGATGTGACAAAACTAAGAAGACATCCTTTCCTGGAGTAGCCACCCCACCTGAACCAGTGCCTCCAGCTTGTGTTTAACCCCACCCCACGTCCTACCACAAGTGCACAGTCGGGTAAGTCTGTATTACAACCTAGGTCAACTGAAACACAAAAGATCCAGGGGCATTCGATAGAACCCAGGCCAACCCCAGTGACTGCAGGAAGAACCCCAATTCCTCCAACACCGCAGCCTCCACTGATCCTGCTCCTCTTCATTCTTGTCTGTCTTCCCTCACACTGGCTCTCGTCTTGCCCATACCTCCACCCCTACCCTGCTTTCTTACTGAACTCTAAAAATGCTAAGTTACATTAGACAGCGACATCCCAGTTCAATTCCTTTAAAATCTGCTCAAATCAAATTGACTTTCTTAGCATTTTTTTGTCAGTTGGAGCCGGGTTTGATAACACCATCAAAAAGATGGCCAGCACCATCTTAAGTCTGACATACACAAAAATGCCAGAAAATTAAATGCTTTAAGTATCTTTTCACAGATTTGAATAAAACTCAAGAAAGAGAACTTACAGAGATTACACACACCAAGTGACACACACAGGTCATCACTGTGACCAGTTCCAACCTTTTTTTTTTTTTTTTTTTTTTTCCAATCACACATCAACCTAAGAAAAGCAGAGCAGAGTGGTAATCTGATACATAATGAGTGCAGAGCCCAATTATCTCCCAGTCCTTAAAGACGGGGGAAACAGCTTTTCCACAGGGACGGAAGAGACCATCTCACTCAATGTGCCAGCAGGAACATGTCTCAGAGAGAGAGAGAGACAGAGACAGAGAGACAGACAGAGACAGAGAGAGACAGAGACAGAGAGACAGAGACAGAGAGAGAGACAGAGACAGAGAGAGAGAGACAGAGAGAGAGACAGAAAGAACAAACACACTGTGCATGTGGAGAAGCGATTACAACTGTGAGGTGCTAAATACACAAAAGCGGAGACCAGGATGCAGCCAACACGGGCGGCAGCCGGGTGGACAAAGAGGTTTAGCTAAGAACGTTCTGTAGAGACGGAGTTCTTTCACGTTGTGTTCTGAGAGTGAGGGACAGCCTTGCCCAGGCAAGTGTCCCCTCCATCGCTGCATGTCATCCTCCTACTTAACCTCTGAACTCATCAGCAGAAAAATCCATAGAACACTGCTGAGGACGGTCCGTTGGTTTCCAGATCTGAGCGGCACAACTTAGTGGGTGAACATTTCATTAAAAAAGGAAATCTGGGTCCCCGATTCAAATAACTCCATAAAAAGCTACTATGAAATATTTAATATGCATTACATCTCACATAACCTTCCTAATCACCCAATGTGAAAGCTAGGTATTATCAGTGACCCATTTTAAAATGAGGAAACTGTACGAGCTAACACACTGCAGAGAAAGGGGCTCAGGGCCATGGATTCTTAAACCTCAGTCTATGGAGGTACAAGAATACAAAGAAACCAGATATCTAATAAGACAGCCCAAAAATAAAGACCCCCAAAAAAACAACACTATAGTGTACCGTGACATAATACAATGCATTTCTCTACAATTATCCGTTTCAATAAAAATTTTATTTGGTACAACTCCATCCTATCTTCCCCAGTGTGCGCTCACATTGCAGAGGCTGTATAAGCTCTCTAGTTAGAGGGAGAATTGGCCACAGAGGACTGGCTGTTTTCTCTGCACAGAGAGACTCCTGCTGTCCATCAGGCCTCCCTAGTCCTCGTCCCTGAAATCATCGCTCCCTCTGCTAACCGTACGGCATACGAGAACAGATGGCCAGGGATGCATGTGGGTGAGGCAGCCATCCCTCGGCCCCCAAGTGTTTTCGTCACTAGAAAGCAAATAGACAGAAGCAGCTGGGGACAGAGAGAAGGAAGAAAGGGTGCTGGGCCTAAAAGACTCCAGAAATGGGCAGCAGAACCTCCCCAGCACGTACTGTTGCTACCCTAGCCTTGGGGTCATTTCAGTCTAGTCTCTGAGGAGAAAAACGCTTCTCCATGAACACAGAGTATTCCCGAATCCTACAGTGTCCAAACAGACGGGCTGATAAGGACCAGAAGTCACTGGTATCTTCCCCTGCTCTGGCATGGACCAGACCTGCCCTTGTAGTAGGGATGACACAGGGGGAAAGTGTGTGAGGATGACCCTGAGCGGCACAGACCTAAAAGATCAAGTTATAAAATAGACATCGGGAATGGGTAAAAATGACTATCCCCAAACTGAAGGGGCACAGACTCAAGCATGCCATCGGAATCACATTAGCTTAACTGCATGTGGTATATCCTACTCAAAGCTAATCGTCTGCTGTAGCCTAGGTGTGCCTGTTCCCCTGCCTCTTATGTCTGTAGAATGATCCACCCCACTGCCTCCCTTATCTGTCTGTGCACTCACACTCCTCCAAATATCAGCTCTCATACTAACACCCTAGTCTCCCCAGCAAGTCTTCCCTCCCAATGACCGAAGTGGTGGAGCACACACCATGACAGATTCTCCATTGGAACCCACCCTCTTCTGACTGGATCAAAGCGTGTTTGCTGGGTCTGGAAAGCTAGCTCAGCAGTTAGGCAAACACACTGTTCTTCCAGAGAACCAGAGTTTGGTTCTCAGCACCCACGTCAGGTGAGCCCACAGCCCACCCCCCACCCCCGTAACTCCAGTTCTAGGGGCTCCAGTACCTTCTTCTGGACTCTGTAGGCATCTGCACTCACACATGGACAATACCCACACAGAGACATACATATATGCATAATTAAAAATAACATACATCTTTTTAAAGAAAGGAGTGTTTGTTCGTTGAGTGTGGGTCTCAAGCAGCCCAGGCTGGTTTTGAATTCTTGATCTCCCTAACTTGGCCAGCCAAGTTCTGGGATCACAAACATGTACCATCATGCACAGCTTAGCTCATATAAGGGCAGGAAGCCAGTCTTATTAAGATGGTGTCTGCCTACTTCATAGATACTACATAAAATAATGCAAAGAACTGACCTATTTCACAGGAAGAACAAAAAAGGATCTGTTGTACAAAGAATATAGCTTTAGGTTCAAGGACTTTAACATCAGGTGACATCAACAAGCGTTGATGGCACCGAAATCCTGCTTAAAATAAGCACTTGCTGTATACCTACAGCTGTTTTCTGAACACCGAAGAGGTATGGGAATTGGAGAGAAGAAACAGGACTACATGAGACAGAGTCTCGTCCACAACGTTCACATGCTTCTTCACACCAAACTGAAGTAAGTACTACAGATCTGTCTTTGCTGTGCTTCCCATAAATGCCACCTAAAGTACAGTATTATGGCTGCTTTCCAACAAAAAGGTCTCCTACATGGACACATCAACACATGTGTATATGTGAATATATGCATAGCAAACCTGTTTACAGCAGTGAGAACCTACTACCAAGCTGAACGCCCATTAACAAGAAACTGAATGAACAAACTGAGCAACTGAGCATGCTCACAGACGGAGTGGTGCAAACGGATAAGTAAGGGAGCTCTAGTGATGGGAAGCAACAAAGATGAACTTAACAGTTTAAAAAAAAAACATGTGAAGTTTAGAAGATTATATATGGCCTGGTGCAATTTTTATAAAATGTGAGGACAACTAAAATTAAATATATATTATACATGCCTTTTTATGTATATGTTCTATATTTTTAAATTGCCCATTTTGGGTCCATAGATAATGGGAAAAAAAAGTATGAGTGGGAGGGGAGAAGAGGGAAAGCGGGAAGGGGAGAGGAATTGTGTAGGAGTCACATGTTCACCTTAGGATGATGCGGGAAGGTGTGAGAAGAGCACCCTGGGGTCAGACCTAAGTTATTATCAAAAGCCTAGCTTGCTTTGGGGGTTGGGGGGGACCTATGTGCCACCAAAACAGTGTTCGTGCCACCCAATTCGATTTTACTAGAAGGCACAGCCTCTAGAGAGTGAGTCATGAGGGAGGGATCCTCATGGAAGGCATTCGTACTCTTCTAAGACAAGACACGAGGGGGCCCTCCCCAACTCGCATGTGAGGACACAGGACTAAGGGTGGTCTGTGGCTCAGAGGAGGGCCTGGCCAGCAACAGACCATGCCAGACTTCCAACCTTCTGAAGGTAGAAAAATGAATTCTGCTATCTATATGACACCTCACTTATGACGGTTAGGGCAGCTGGAACTGACTGAAAAGTTGCTTAATGCATATTTTACACAAGTAAAACTATGAAGTAACAATTACCACTAATCCAATACTTTGTGGAAAAGCCCAATATTAAAAATAAATTTAAAGAATACTGTAACATGGTGTCTCTCTCTATATATAAATATATGTCCCACCATTAATATATATAAATATATATCATATATTTATATCCATATATATATATATATATATCCTATCATTAACTAATTTACTCACTAGCCTATGCCTAGATGACCAGTTGAAAGGGGACTAAATCCACGTACTCTATAGCCCCCTCAGTCCACAGAGCTGTCTCTTTCTTGCAGAGGACCCTGAGTTTAGGATGGCACCAAACACACCTCAGCTGCCTCTGCATCACAGAGCACTCAGGGCCCAGCCTTAATCGCATTCCTGAATATGCTGATACCTCCCAAATGGCATCATAAATCCAGCCCGTGACATCGTATATTCGAGGCTCCTGGTAAGAACATCACCCTGCGCTTGTGCCTGTGGAAATCAATCAGTTCTACGTTCTCGGAGAGGTACACTCAACAGTGGAGCTTACACAGTGGGCCCTGGAGAGAAGGTGTGAGCAGATGTCAGAAAAAAATCAAGGAGGGAGAGATTCCATTGTCCCAGGGGAGGGCAAATGATATGGAGAAAACACACCATGTGGTGAGAACAGGAGGAAGACGGTGCTAGAAGGATCCAGTGCCTTCCCCCAAACACTGTCGTCAAATCAAGCCCCTCACATGAAAGTTCAGTGGATGACACTTAATTTTCCTCTTAGAAAAAGGTGAAATGTTAGAACCAGGAAAGCAAACTGTAGCCTTGCCTGTAATTTTGCTTGTCAGTATATAGTCAGTGAACATTTCTGTTAGGATGGCAACAAACCATGTTTTTCTCCTGATGAGACCCAAGATAAAATAGCCAGGGCTTAAAATAAGTCCAGATACAATAGTGTATACCTGCAATCCTATCTCTCTGGAAGAGGCCAGAAGACAAGAGCTGCAAGCCAGGCTGGCATACTTAATGAGACCTTATATCAAGAAACTACTGGCTCATTATTATAAACAAAATTTAAAAGCAGTAAATGGGACCAGCAAAACAGCAAAAGCACTGGCCATGCAAGCCTGATGACATCAACTGGATCCACCTCAGAAAGGCGGAAGTGTGGCAGTACTCACCTGAAATCCCAGCATACAACACTAACATTACGAGGCAGAAACAAGAGAGAGCCTGCCTCAAAGACAACAGGGAAGGAGAAAACCAACTCAAGACAGATGTCCTCTGATGTACACTGCATACACACACACACACACACACACACACACACACACACACACACACACACACACACACCGGACACAGAACAATAACAAATAAAATAATTCTTAAAGCAATAAAAGCCATCTGGTTCCCTTAACTATTCAAGACATGACTCAGGAGGAGTTTGCATTTAAGGGCTGCCCATCTCAGCCTGGATCTCTAACTCCAGCTGCCCACCTCAGCCTGGATCTCTAACTCCATCTGCCCACCTCAGCCTGGATCTCTAACTCCATCTGCCCATCTCACCCTGGATCTCTAACTCCAAGCAGCCCCTTCCTCTACTGATTCTGGCTTCTACAGAGAAGCAAGGCACTGTCCTTGTTTGCCTCGAGGACACAAAGGCTCCCCTCCACTTGCACACTTGACGTTCCTCACAATTCCAGAGACTCTTGCACTGTCTCTGCCTGGCTGAGTCCTGGGCCTGAGTCCTAGCAAATAATCTTGATGAGATCTTGCCAAAACATTTCTTCACCACATATTTTCTTTGTCTCAAAAGAGAAATCGATGTAGCAACTAACCTTTGTTCCTTGTCTTTCTCATACCTCCAGGAGCACTGATTTGGGGCTTGTGCTGAAACTGTGAAGTAATCACCATGAAGCAGAAAACGGTGGCTACGTACCTAACCTTTCTCTAAACACAGTCTTCATTAGTTGATAAAGGTCCTTCTAATTAGCCCCTGGAGACTACAGAGGGACCTGTTAGGACAACTGAGTCCACCACTATCCTAGAAGAGTCTTCATGTGTCACCATCCTTCTAGATTCCTAAGGTTACCCTGAAATGTGATTTTTGTTTTTAAACATCAAATCCGGAAACCCCTGACAGGGACACTATGCTGTTTTACCCTCTGCTGCTCATGGCAGCTTCTGCAACAGAACTCTGAGCTCCTGAGGGTTAGGTATCAGGAAGCCCCAGTTACCAGGGGGACAATGAGCCCCTACTTCCTTGGTCACTGAGATCTGGGAGCAACTGATCTTACAGGGCCAAGGGACCAAGAGCTAACATAAAGTCAAAGGGACAGCAAACGGGACAGAGTGGAAATGACTAGAAAGCTCAAGCTCTAACCCTAGTGGCTGCCACAGATCACACTGTGACATCTGTCCCCTGGGGCAATCATGATATTTTCTTTCCAAGTTCATTCACTGGTTCTTCAACTACTTACTGGACCAAGTCCAGGTGTCCTCAGCCACACTGGGGCCCTTTAAATGTACCCCTGAAACCTTCCCTTCTGATGTCTCTCCGGACACAACAGCCTCTTCAGGGTGTGGTTGCTCTCTCTGGGTAAAGCTCCCCTTTGTCAAGCCTTCCTAGGCTTCTTTGGCAGTGATAAGATGATAGCTCTGGAGTCAAGCACCCAGAACCTGACAGTGGCTCCAGCATCACCTTAGTGTGCTCATTAGCCTTGTTTGGTTTCAGAGCTATAAAACAGGAGTCCTAGAAAAGCCCATGTTGCATGGCTGACATGTTACCACACAAAACAAGTGAGCACCCACAGAATGTATGATCACTACTTGGCATTTGGCAAACTCCTAAAAGCCATTGTTGCTATTACTACTATCCAAACTTGTGATGAACCTTCTATACCTCTTTTAAATTCCTTCAGTTTTCCACACTGATCCCCACACCGCTCTGTACTATTACTTATCTTATCCATAGTGTCTTATCTCAACCAGGCTGCAAGTTCCTTAGAGGTGAGGACTACAGCTGACCTGCTTTCCTTTGTCTACAATATTTCAAAGTGTCTAAATGCAGGAACACATATGATCATGCTCTCACACAATAGCAATGATGCCCTCCTTTGTCCAAAAGTGTCTCGTTCAGATTCACTTAATTTAATGAGTTCGACTTAAGAATCTTGGCTAAAGGGACTGATTACTCAGGGATGTGTGTGCCTTTTCTTTTCCTTTCTTTCTTTTATTTTTCAAGTCATGTGGGGTCTGCGGGCACACACCTGCAACCCTAGCATCTGGGAGGTAAAAAAGCAGAAGGATGGAGGCCAGACTGGGGTAAGCATGAGTTCTAGACTAGTCCTGGCTTCAGAACTAGACCATGACTCAGTAAGTCATGGGGAAGCCAATTTGAATTTTAAGAAGTATGGGGTGTCCTGATGGCTCCTCAGGTAAAAGCATTTGCTGCCACACCGGACAAACTGAGTTCAATCCCCAGGACTCACACGCTGGAAGGAAGAACTCACAAGTTGTTCTCTGGCCTCTATATACACATCCTCCATACACTGAATAAATGCAATTTTTTTCATAAGTACCTGAGGCACCGAGAATCGAGGCAAACTAAGCTGTTGATAAGCAATCTGTGGATCCCACACAGCCTCTGACAAATCGAGGTGTGAAAACGATCTCTGACAGTCGCCAAGGTTCCGAAGTGACACAGGGTGAATTCCTGGCAGGCAGACAGAAGTAGTGATCTGGTCTGCCCTCCAAGCTTAGGTCACAGAGGAACCCAGATGACAAAGACAAAGTGAACCCTCTTGAAGGTTCCGTCCCACCTGCCGGGAAGAAAACCCCACTGTGCCCGGCAAATGGACACAAGAACACTGAGGCTGCCAGGGCACAGAGACAAATGAGGAAGAACCATAGCCGCACCAATTCCACAACCCGGAGTCCTAACAGATAACAAACACAAGGGAATTATACTCTGGGTTAAATTTAGCGATGAATACTAAATCTGAAGACTTTCTTGTAAATTGAAAAATATGACAATCAACAAAAGGTTCCACTATGGACTCCATGAAAAGTCTGCAAATGTTTAGTCTGACTGTGGCTGGCTGTGTTTGGAGAAGGGCTGCGAAGGCTCCGTGTGCATATAAGGGCTCTTTCTTTCACATTCGTCTTTCAGTGCTGAGGAGACAGAGGCCGGGATCACCCACTTTCGTTCAATAATATGAACATAATACTGCATTTCATCTTTATTTCAGAAAGGATTAAGACAAGAATCTACTGCGATTTGCTACTGCATTTAAATTAGATTTGATAAGGACCAGCTTTCCTGTGTACGCTTCCTTTCCTTCTTACCACAGATAAATTCACAAGGGTATGAAAATGCAGGGTTGGTTTCAGACATTCACTTCCTACTTCCTGGTTCTCACCCAGAGAAGAAGTATTAAAAGTCATGAGAAAGGGGGGAAATGTCACTTTTACCCAGAAAGAATCAGGAAGTGCCCCAAATCCCAAGAAGGAAGCTACCCTGAGAAACTAGGCTTTCTTCTCACAGACAGATGAGGGCTGTGCCCTAAGGGATTGCGACTTTACAAAGGGTCTCCTGGATTTTCAGTTTATTATCATTATTATTATTATTATTATTATTATTATTATTATTATTATTCTGAAATGTCGATATATCGATACAGAAGTCGATCATAAATTAGCACAAAGAACACAATCCGGGGGTGCATGGATGAGGAGAACAGTTTGCTGAGACAAATGACAGTCCCAACTCTGTACAGGCAAGCTGCCACCTCCTCGGCTGTCCTCTGCTCCTAGGTCACCTCCTTGGAACCTCTCAGAGCACACTACCTAGAAGAGCAGCATCCATGTCCAGGGTCACACTTAAACGACCCTGTGTTCCTCTGAGAGCCCTGATCATTAACCAATTGTTTTAATTTCACTTATCTTTGTGTGTGAGTTGAAACTCACAGACTATATTTACTGGCCGAATCCTCTGGGCTGTCTGCATACAACCTTTGAACTCTAGGTAGTAATTAGATAATATGAAGAAATTACTGTTAGCTTTGTTAGGTGTAATAATGGCATTTTGTTTGTTTTTAAAGGATGTTAAAGACATATTTAAGTGTTTATAGGTGAAATTACAAGGGATTTATATAGTACTATAAAATAACAGGTTGGTGGAGGGATGCAAAGTGAGGAAGGACACAGGGCAAGATTAGTCATGAGCTGGTAACTGTCAAAGCTGAGTGATGAGTGGATAAAATGTTCTATTAGTCCTACTGTTTTTGAATTTATGTGGAAATTTCTATTAAACATTTTAAACCCAAATGGTAAAATGAAAGTACTTGTCTCAAGATGGAAAAACTTCATAAGCAAAATATCAGAGGGACCAAAAAAAAAAAAAAAAAGATCGGGCTAAAACTGCATGCTTGGGCCAGCAAGACGGCTCCGTGGTAAAAAGCAACATGCCATACAATTCTGACTACCTGAATTTAATCCATGGTACCCACATAAAGAGGCTGGATGCAGAGCTAGTGTGTGTAATCTCAGTCCTAGCATCCCTACTGTGAGAGAGAAGACAGAGGCAGAGGCAGCAGGAAGCTCTTGTGTGCAGCAGAGGAGCAGAAACAGTAAGAGACCCTGCCTCAAAAGCAACTAGAAGGGGGCATGCACGCACAGGAGAGGGTGGGGAGGGCAGGGAGGGGGTGTGAGATTACTAATATAATTGTTTTTGAAGTGGAAGGGGAAAGTTTTGTTCATGAAATTTGTTCTCTCCTCCAAAAGCAAACCACAGCACACAAGGGTAAAAATTCACTAATTAATTCACTCACTCTCTCCCTCCTCCCTCTTTCTCATACATAAAATACACACACACACACACACACACACACACACACACACACACACACACACAAAATAAACCTTTTATTAAGAAATAATGAAACTAGATGCTCATTTGACCTATCAAATAGCAACAAGTCAAAAACCACCACAGATGAGATAGACTGTTAGAACTAATCTATCTTGCTGCTAAAAGATCCACATTGTCACCTGTAGTTACTTTCTAGCTGTTGAAAGAGCTCCAGGGACATATGATGTTTACACTGATGTTATATAAACAAGGTCATTTTGCATTAACAGAAGCATGGGTAAAATTAATTTGCCACATCATTCCTAAGCCTCCCTGCATACCGATACCCATAAACTGCTTCTGACTCAGCTGGCAATGTCTGTGACAGATGTCTGTCTTTTCCTCTATCCATGTGGCAATGAGCATCCAATGAATTCATTATCAATTCACTTCAGAAGAGACTGTTTCAAGCAAGAAAGTTTGAGGACACTATGAAGTTACAGTCTGAGACAGAATCTTACAAGAGAAAAGGTGGCAGAAGAGAATGAATAACAACTCGTTAGGGAATTTTTCTTGGGGCAATCTGTTTCTGAGTTTACTGTTTCTGAGTTTATAGTCTAGTGACATTTCTAGGAAAACAAACTCTAAATTCGGGCCCACAGTCTGCTCTAAGTTTCCTGAGATACAAGAGGGACAGAAAGTAAGAGTAACATTTAAAAAGAAGTCGAGATAGGCATGTTCCCTTCCTCTTTCCAGCCTTGGACCACGAATTGACAGGAAAGTCATGGATCCAGTGGGATCGACATCACGGCCTATAACTGGTCACAATTTTTTTTTGAGGGGGGGGTCACAAAAAAGACTGGGTAAATCCACTTACTAAAAAGAACAAGTTTACACTTTTTATCTTAGTTGAACTATACTTTAAAAGAATACAATTAGCCAATACGCTGAATGTGTAAACAAAAAAATATGCAGCAAAGATTTGCTCATTGTCCTGTGACCTGAGATCCTTAGCCTGTGGGTAGAAATGAGCACAATGGTCAGAAAGTTCCATTCCTACCTCCTGGTTTTCTGTAGCATCCCACAGAGGTCATGGGACCTTGTGATACACAACGACAATAACAAAAACAAGAACCCCAGAAGAAAACAGCATGACATTTTAGAAAGTATAAATAGCTACCTTTAACTTTGTCAATGTTTGCTGAAAAGCTACAGAAGACAAATCTTTCATATAAGTGAGAAAAAAGAAAGTAGGACCATGTACACCAGTCAATATAAAAAGCTAAACAAAAATTACCCTAAAAAGCAAACACACCCACTAGGCTAGGGAGTGTTCCAGTTGCTATGGAAGCCGGATGGTGATAAATGGCCATATTCAACCTCTACCTGCATGGTAGGGACACCGGCTCTATCTTTAGTAGAAAGGAATTCATTTTCACGGGATGCAGGAAGTATCTATCCTGCTAGGCTCTCTTTGCCAACACCACCAGGAAGCTCTGACCAGACCTCAGTGGCTTTAAAGTATCCTGATTTCCCATATATCTACCTCAGGGTCCAAAAGTAACGGTTGCTGTTGTTTGCTTTGTGTTTCTGCAGTGCTGGGGATCGAACCCAGAGCCTCAAGAATGCTTGCAAATGTTCTAATGTTCAGCTGCATCCCCAGGTCTCAAAGACGTTAAAGAACAGTAAGTAAGGAGTAGAAGGAACAGAGACTACTGGTGGGGACAAGCCTAAGATCTAAGTCCTTAAGGGAAAGGAGCGCCCTCTCTGCGGCCGGCCGGTTCCATCCATGGGTAGAACTGTCTGCTACAGGTGTGAGAGTACAGCTGTCATCAAAGTAGAGAGGAAGCAGACCAATCAACGCCACTAGGGAAATGCTCTAGTCAGGTTCCAAGCAGGTATCTTTGCTGCAGGAAGGTGTGACGGGGACGGGCTATCATTTTAACAAGCACGTTGCTGTGGGCTCTTCCCTTACACACATCCTCAATGGAGGGAATTAATCACTGGCTGCAGGAAAATCGACCCAGAGTACTCCCTGCCCTGACTGAACACGTAATATGGACCATGGAGGATGAAGTTGGAGGCTGTACCAAGGGAGGGAAAGGTTCTTGGCCAACAATCAAAGAAGCAAAAACCCTCAACTTCCAGAAGAAGCTTAGGAAAGGGGGGGGGCAGGTAGGAGGAGACAAAATACTTGTCAAGTGTGGTGGTTCATGATTATAACCCCAGAATTTGGAATGCTGAGGCAGACAGACTCCTATGAAATGGAGGCAGACAGACTCCTATGAAATGGAGGCCAGTGGGCTACTGAATTCCATATGTACCTGTTGTGGTACACACACAAATACACAGACATGTGACTAAAGAAAAAGTAGGGAGATGGGTTGAAGATGTAGCTTAATTCATAAGTACTTGCCTAGAATGCACATGGCTCTGAGTTTGAGCCATAGTACTACATAAACTGGGCATGGAAGCAAACACCCCTAATCCTAGCACTGAGCCAGTGGAGGCAAGAGCATCAGAAGTTCAGTGTCATCCTTAGCTACATACTGAGTTCAAGGCCAGCCTGGGCTACATGAGACCCTGTCTCAAAACGAAACAAAAACAAAAAATCCAATAATAGTTAATAGTATGTAAGTTAGTTTTTGGTTTATTATTGGTAAGCTTGAATAAGTGGATTGATTGCCTTTAAAACATAAGTCCTTTAGTTCTATCATTACTATAGCAGTACAGGATATTTGAATCATCATTGAGATGACCCGAATGTTCCTTGGAAGAAAGGTATGAAAGACTGAAACTTCACCCACATCCTTTCGGAGGTCAAAATGCCCTTACAGCTAGCTAGGCTCATCTCTCAACTTTACCAATGAACTAGAAGACACTGGGAA
>CABHPQ010149615.1:0-11037 GCA_902168405.1 Peromyscus aztecus
GCTGGGCAAGGTTCATGTGAAGCTGCTGAGCTAGGGCCACTTCACACCCTGCCTCTTCCTCTTCCTCACTAGAGGTGGCCACAGCACCACCCCAGAGTGTTTGGGTGACCTTGAGCCCCAGTGACCTCATCCAGAAGTGGGGAGCCCAATTCCAAGCCAAAGGTAACTCCAGGGTGGCTTCACCTGAAGAATATCAGGTGACAGACCCTGACACATCCCCTCACTCTTCTCTGGGAGCTGGTGGGGACAGGGTGGGCAGCTGAGGTGTGGAGAGAAGACACCTTGACCGTCTAAAAGACATCAAATGGCCCCAGAGCCCTGGAGGACTGGGTAGCAGCTGTTACCTGCTCTTCTGCAGGGCTGAGGCCGGGAGTCCTGACCGGAGCGTGTGGCACCCCAGCCCAGCGCCCCCGGTTCTCGGGGAGGGGTTGTAGGGGCAGGCCAGAGCACAGTTCCTGGAGGCTGGACATGTCTGCAGACTGAGGCGGAGGCTAGCACGAAGTGACTGGGCAGTCAGGGGCAAGCAGGGTGGGAATAGACAGCCCCAGGGCCACCTCCTCCAGCCTCTCATTGGGTACAGAGAGGGCACAAAGGGCAGGTCATTTGGACCACTGGGTGGTAGGCAGGCTGCCTGAGTATTACTGGGAGGAGAAGCTCCTTTAAGGGCAGGCTCAAGTTAGATGGAGTTTGGAGGGCTGGTGGGTTCCGAGGTTGAGGTTTTCTCAGTCTTAGAGGAGGTCACATAGGTAGCAATGTTGGAATATGTGTCTTGATGATGGGGAGTCATGTGACATTGAACCTAGCTCAAACTCTACAGAATCGAGTCCCTTGTACCCCCCTCCCTGACATTTGAGCAGGAGAAGGGGTCAGATAACAGGTGTGGTAACAGCTCTCCACACCCCCAGCATCCCCTAATCATTAACAGCTCAGCAAGAAAGCCTTCCTCATCATCCTGGCCTCAGACCAGAGGCCAAAGCTGGGTGTCACTCCCCTCCCCCTAGCCAGGAAGGGCCCACCATTGAGTCTCAGTGGTCCCAGTAAGTGACCACTGCTGGCCAACCTTGTGGTCTTTGCCCTGTCCCTGTGTACACAGGTGGGTGGTGACCAACTCCTCCCTCTGCACAAAAAGGTCATGACCCAGCCTTAGGCAGAGTAGGAAGGTGACCCACTGGGTAGTTTGAGCAGTACACGAGATGGCTGAAGCCTTGCAGAGGTCCTCAGAGCTCAAGTCCCATTTCACTGATAAGGAAACTGAGGTCAGAGAGGCAAGGAGATTTTGCTCAAGTTCTGTTATTGGTCATGAATGAAGTCCAGATTGGAGGCTTGGGACCCCACATTTGGATGGAGACACCTTTGAAGTGGCTCTTGCTCTTAATAGTCTGGTGGACAGGGCAAGGTGGGGTGGGATTTTAACAAGATGTGGTATAGCAATATGAGAAGAATAGATTGGTCTCTGAAGTCCTTGAGGCTGGGGACACCAGAGGACTCTTGGCTTTAGTGTTCTCCAACTTCCAGTTCACAAATCTTGTGGAATTCAGGGTGATGAGAGTATTTTTGATCTCAGTATTCTAGAGAGTTGGCCTTGTGGCTCCTGGACAGCCCCAGAAGTCACTTGTTTACCAGGGAAACTTTCTACTCCTGGACCCAGGGGTGGGAGGGGAGAAGGTGTTGATTACTATTTGTCAATGCCATCAGTCATGACTGTGTAAAGAATCCCATGGGTCCCTAAGGAAGGATTCAAAGGGTTCCTATCGAGACATCAGAGACCCTTAGAGTCCCAAGAAGTCAGTGTGTGTGTATGGGGGGGGGGCTGGAGGGTCTGCACCTCTCACACCTCGCCCTAAGCGCCTTCTGCCCAGCTGACGTGGGAATCCTTTGTGGTAACATGCTACCCTGATTTCAGCCGGTTCTGACTAGTTTGCCTTCTTTTGGTGCTGGGGATGTGCTTGTCAGTCCGTCTACCCTTGAGTTTCAATCTTAGGCCATTTTTAACAAATTAATTCAACCTGAGGAGTGGAGCAGGCCATAGGAACCCCAATTTATAGCCAGTCAATCAAAGACCAGCTCACTGCCTTGCTTGAGACTATCAGCTAACGTGGGGCAGCTTTGGAGATGGAGCCTCCAGTTGTGAGGCGGGGCATGTGTTCCAGGTAGACACATGTGAGAATGTCCACAGGGTGAGAATACCTGCTGGTGTTTGCTGGGGAACTGGATGGTGGGGGAGGAAGCCTCACATTTGTTCCCTTGTGAATGGTGTTATGCAAAGTCCGAGACTGAGAAAGGTCTTTTTCATACTGGGTCTCTAGTGCCTCCTGCTGGAATCCTCAGTGCCCCCCACAGGGAGGTCTCTTAGCTTCCACCTAGCGTCCTGATCTTACAGGCTCAGGTGGCCGAGCACCAACCACTTTGTGCCAGGTACAAGACGTACAAGGTACAAGATGTACAAGGTAACAAGATGTACCAGGTACAAGATGGCAGGGTAGGACCAAACTGAATGAGGTAGGGCTCCCTTGGCAGCCCCAGCCTCGGTCCTCCCTTCTGTGAGCCTGAGCACTATGGGCCCCAACTCCAAGGCTGCACACTCTTCTCTTTGCTCATGGGTGCTGGTGCCTAGGGCCTCTTCTTCTCACATGGGGCAGAAGAGGGCTGCAGAGTTGGATAAACCCTAACTCCCTTGGCCCTTGGCCGGTGGAGGTGGGGCAGAAATAGCCTAACGAGCAGCAATCCATGTCTCTTGGCTCTAGCAGGCCTTCCTAGGTGACATTGCATTGTACCTGGCTGACTGACCTCTGTTCCCTGTTTTGAGCCTCCCGCCCCAGCAGAGACCCTCAATAATCTGTCTGTAGGGAGCCCTGCTCTCAGGAGAAAGCCAGAAACACTGTGAAATCTGATTTTTAAATGTTTGTAACCAATTCATGCATTTTTAATATTCTCCCCGAGAAGAGGGGCAGACAGCCTCAAATTCAGCATCCTGAGTGGGATGTTCAAGAAATCACCACGGGGAGACAAATGGGCACATGGGGTACCTGGGTCACCTCACAACTGCAGGTGAATCTCATCCTAGAATAAGTTATTTAGTCAGAAAACAAACATTGTAAACATTTTAAAGGAATGAGGGGTTCACACAGGCCGAACACGGCAGTGTGCTAAGCTTGAGCCCCAACTTTCTTGCTCACTATCTGTGTCTCACTGGGCAAGTTTCTTGGCCTCTCTAGGTCTCCATAAGTGAAAGGATGGTTGGGTCTTAGGATGCGCATCTGAAGATATTTCTAAAACTGCACCTGTATGGATCTGTACCTATATTTATCCTGACTATGGGTCCTCCAGCAATGCAGTCTAAAGTCTATTTGTATTAGGTATCATAAGGCATCCAGGGATGACTGGAGGTGAATGGGAGGACTTCACAGGTTACATGCCACTCTATAACATGTAAGGAAGATGAGCACCTAGGGACTGTGGTATCTGCAGGTTCCAGTGCCACGGGACACAAAGAGATGACCCTAACAACACTAATATGTCGTAGAAGTGGGCTGGGGATGGAACAACGTCATACCTGAAGGGCCCTGAAGGTGCTCCACGTGTACTCAGCACCATATGAGATGTGGACAGCTTTCTCATTGATGCCTACGCTAAAGACCTTCATCTCCAGAGACAGCTCTGACCTCTTGCTAGCCCCCTTCCCACCCCATCCCCCAACCAACACAGAAGCCGAGAGACACAACCAGCATCCAGAAATCTCAGCTGTCAGATTTGCAGTGTGTTTAGAAAAATCCACTGGAGGATCTGGGGAGCTTCCCCATCTCTCACTTAACACCCTCCCCCCCCATAGCACCCACCCCAGAGCCTCCTTACTGCTCATTTAATATGCAGGGACAAAATTAAATCAGGTCCTCAAATTCTCAGGCATGTCTGTGTGAGATGGGGATCCAGTCCTGTCTTTAGAACCTGTACCAGCCTCAGTGGTTCCAGGGAGCTAAAATAAATCAGGCCAGGTCAGAGACAGGCCACACAGTCATGCAGTCATGTTCTGTGGTCCCAAGGTTCTAGGTCCCTGGATAGGAACAGCCACATATCTGATGTGTGATCATGAGCCATCAATGCACTGCCTGGCAGGCTTCCAGATGATGGCCATCTCAGTTGCCGCCTAGCTGCAGCAGCATGGGACTCCGGGGGAAGCATACAACCGGGACCCTTCCCCAGTTCTTGATCCATGGCACTGAAATGGTTTTTTGGAGGCTGCTAAATTTCAAGGCAATTTGTCACTTGGCTATAATTGACACTCACTTCAGAGTCTTTGCAGCAGGCAGAGGAAGCTTTTCTGGGGAGCTACCAGGGACCTGGGCCTGGAGGCAGGCATCTGCACATAGGCTCCAAGACTTCAAATCTTCCTGGTGGCCCCCAGGGACTCTCATCTCTAGGGACAACAGTGGGCTGAGTTGTTCTCAATTTTGGTCACTAGGTGGCAGACTAGAAGGCCAAAACACTGAAGATTGGAAGACTATACCAGGTTCTGGGAATGAATGTCTGAGGACCCCTGTGAGTGTGGGTGATATTTGGGGCAGATAGGTATTGTGATGGGTGACCCAGAATCCTTGAGTTCTGGGCTGGGATGGAAGGAAGCAGGCCTTCCCTGCAGATGGGGAATCCTGAGAAGGATGTGGTTTTAGCGTGAGCTGGGTTCCCACCCAGCAAGGTAGAGCCTTCATCGCTGTTTGAAGCTAAATGTAAAACTGTCATTTGTTTCATAGTTTTCATTAATAGATAACAGATCATTTCTATAAGAGGCCGCTATTAGGATTATTGAATGCTATTATCAAGTCCTTACAGGACTCCTGCTGCACCGGAGACTGTTCCAATCTCTCTGCTTTTCACTTAACCTCCACAGCACAGTGAGGTTTAATATTATTGGATGGGGAACTGAGACCCAGCTGGCAGGTGAGACACCAGTGTGGGGTGCAGCACTCACCCTGCACACAAGGCTAAATGCTGGCTAAGCCATGCCCTTCCTTCCTGCACACACAGGGCCAGCTGCTTGCTTGGGTTCCCTAAGAGGCTGACTTCAGGGCAGCTAGACTCCCAGGTCAGGTGCAGTCCCAGCCCACGGAGCCTGCTGGATGTCTTTCTCTTCTATTTTTTATTTTGTGGCATTAGGATGTAGCCCAGAGCTTCACAGTTTGGGAAAGTCCTCTGTCACTAAGCCACACTCCTAGCCCTTTTTGAATCTGCCAAAGACTGGACTTTACTCTGGTGTCTCTCTACAACTCAAACCTCTGTCTGAAGTAAGTTCCAAGTGCCCACCTGTGCCTGTAGCAGCTGTGGGTGACATGATGAGGCACAACGGGCCCAGTGCTCAGGAAGACACACCTGAGACCTCTTACTTCTCCTCAAGGCTGGACAAGTCCTGCAGGAACTGGGATCTGAGCAGGACCTGAAGACATGGAAGAAAGTGAGGCTACAAGGTGGGCTTGGGGGAAGGGAGAAACATTCATGACTGATCCTGGCATGGGACAAGGACTACCATGTACAGGTCCCATATGCTTGAGCTCACGGTTCAGCCCAGCCCTCTGGCCTCTGCCATTAAGAAAAACAAGAAACACTACCTGGGAGGGGCCTGCTTTCCCCGGGTCACTCTTTGACAAGCTTCTGGGCCTTGAGAGGATGATGGCACCCCAGAGTAAACTGTAACAGGTGGACCCAGGTCAGAGATGGGCTCCCTCATGTACGCTCTGCCCTGGACACCTTTGACTGTGGTCCTGTATTGTAGTGCAGCCCACCTCCCTTCCTACCTGAAAAGTCCCTGTGGGCTCCTGGGACACTGGACAGGAGTCAGGCACTTCAGTGAGAACAGCTACAAGGAGACCTGGACTGTAAAGCACCCCGTTAATGCTTGCCTTTTTCCCTTTTAAATAAGTTAAGATCCTGGGCCCTGAAAGATTTGTGACCCCCAACAATTATTCGATCATTTCCTAGTAGTGAGGCCTCTCAGCCCTACAACCTAGGCACTGTCCTCATGGTTCCTGGCTGCCTTGAACTCTTCTTGGGCACCTTGGGAAGCTGAGCTTAGACTTCAGCTGCTGGATCCCAAAGCACATCCTGGTCCTGATTCATGGTCTCAGTTGCTGCTGTTTCAAACAGCTTGTGCAGGATGAAACTTTCTGCCCACCATCAGCATCTGGGAAATCAACATGACTCTTGGGTATTTTTATCCACAACAGAGAGGGAGTCTTTTCCCTGGTACCGGTGCTGATTGGTGCAAACTCAGCCTTTAATTTGCAGGAAAGGCTGTGCCCTGATTGGTGCAGACACTGCTTGCCACATGTTCTGAATCAGCTCATGATCACTTGTGTTGCCACGTGGAGGGTTTCTCCAAAGTGGTCTTCCCCAGAATGGGAGCTGAGGCACTGCTCTGGAGAGCAGAGGCTTCCTAGGCAAGGCCAGTGGAAGTTGAGAGGAAACAAGAAATTGCCAAGGGCTAAGGCTGGAGAAAGCGGGCAGAGAGGAGAAGCTACGCAGATGGTCCCAGCACCCTGGGCCTAAAAGCTGTGACATTTGCCATTATTAAGAGCCAAGAGTCCCAAAGCCTGGGGACGAGAGCTGTCACGCCCAGGGTTACAATAGCTACCCAGTTAAAGCCCAGGGCTGAGCGTCCAGCCTGAGCACCTGGGAACCTGAGTTTCTGACCTACAGGGCTCTGGCTCTGCCAGTATGGCCCTTGAGCCTGTGGCACCTGTACCTGAGAGTTTCTTCACTCCTAATTCCTACCTGCACAGGGTAGAGGACCCTAATGGCTAGTAACATGGCTAGACGCTGCATCTCACTGTCCTGGGCTCCAGCATTACCCATTCAGCCAGCTGGAGCGAGAGCCTACCACTAGGCAGGAGCGCCAGACGCCACTCCTGGGCGGGTCCTAGGCTAAGGTCAGGACTGGGCGTGTCCTGGGCCTTGGCCGCGCAGTGGGAGAACGCACTGGATGACCGTCGCCTGCCACGCGCAGGGCACAGTATGGGGAGGCGCTCCTGCTGCCGGCAGCGCTTACGGGTGGTGGCAAGGCTGGGCGCTGCGCTCCTGCTCCTGTGCGCGCTCCTGCTCCTGCGTCCTGGTGAGTGCGCGTTGGCCCGGGCTTCCGCTTCTGGGGCTCCACTAGCTGGAGCGCCCCCTGGGTCGACCAGACACCTACCCTTGTTTCCCGCTGGGTGGAAGACAGGCGCCGCCGTCCACTCCCCGCAGGAGTCTTCTTTCCTGTCGCTGGCTGGCGAGGTGACTATTGTCTGGGTCAGGTTGTGATGGTGGGGGAGTGCATATGGCCAGTCTAGGGGCATGCTGTCACTGCCCCCATTCTCTGAGCCTCGAGAGTCATCTTGCGCTCCTTGGGATGTCTGTCTCCATCTGAGACCCTGCTGAGTCCCTACAGCTGCAGAACTGCACAGCTCTATGCTGGCCTGGAGGTACAGGGCTTAGGACCTGCTCATACCAGCTTCCACCAGGCATGTGGTCTCACTCTGAATGAGCCCAGGTCTCCTCAGATCCTCTGGAGAACAATCCACTCTACATACAGACAAAGCTGAGGACAGAGGTCAGGTGTGGAGGGGCTGGAGGAGCCTAGGCAGTGAGCTATGTTTGTGACCGTCTGCCCATCCTTATGTCTGTGTCTGTGGGGTCTGTTCACTTCCCAACAGGCTCATACCCTAGGGTAGACAGGGGCATTAGTTGGGAGTGGTGACTCAGGACAAGGGAAAACTGTTTTCAGGGTGGTACTAATCCGTGGAGGGACCCAGTGGCCAAGCTGGTAGATTGGAGGTCACTCAGCAAGCTTAACTTGCTATCTGTCCCCTTCCAGGGCCCCAGCAGTCTCATCTATGGAATAGGTGCCGACTCCCCCCCCCCCCCCCCCCGCCGCCCTTCCCTCATGTTGGCTTCATCCTTAGGGATCCCTGGGATGGAGGCCAGGGCTGGGCTGGGGTACAGGTGAGCAGAACTGGGGAGGTCTAAGGAGTAGCCACCAGGCCCATGGCTACTCACTCTGCCAGTTAACAATCTCTCCACGACCAGACACAAGTGGCCGTGCCTGGACCCCTCGGGAAGTCCCCCTGGAGGAAGCCTTCCTCCCCTTACCGAGGACCTGCAGGTGAATGACTAGCCCTGCACAGGTTTGTCCTCGTGTCTGAAGTGTCCCTTGGCACAGTCTGGAGTGTGGTCCCAGTGTCTGCTGTGGCCGCAGTCTCTGTCCACCCTGTCATTCATTGTAGACAAATGGTGGTCTCAGTGCTCAACCACTGCTGTGGGGTATGAAAGGGCTGATGAGAGTCTGGGCCCTGGGGACTGTCTGCAGAGGAGAGTGTGTCTTGGTAGCCCTCCGTGTGTGTTGGGACACATCTGTTCCGCTACCTCCCTCCAGTCAGGTTTGAGAAGATAAGAAACAACCACTGGCCTGGGCCCTGTCCTTGACCACAGAATCTGGAGGGGAGGGGTGTGACTGTGGGGAGGTAAAGTGTAAGCATGGTTAGAGAAGGGGTCTCATGCTCCCCCCTCACCACTTTGCTCAGGTGGGGCTGCCATCGACACCTGTCACCCCCAGGCTGGCCCTGGGCTGTCTGGCCTGGGAAGTCCCCATAGTCTGAGATGGGTCTCTGAGCTTCCTCAGCTGCCGTCCCTACCTCCCAGTCTCTAGATGCTCACACTCCACCGTATGAGGTTTTCAGCTGCTAACTTTTCAGTCTTGGGCCCACAAGAGCCAACCCCACCTCACCTCAGAGTTAGCTCTCCACTCACTTCCGGGGAGAAATGTGTGCTTATGGTAGGCACTGGCTGGGAGACAGTGGGAAGGTCTGGTTTGGTTGCAGGGGGCAGGGTCCCACTGTCCCAGGCCTCAGGGGGACATGCCCCTGTTTTCCCAGCCACCAGCCAAGTCTGGGTCATCAGGGGCTCATGGGAAGAAATTTATGGGTGAATGAGGGCTTAGGACCCAGGAGAAGCCAATGCCATATCCCAGCTGAGAGACTAAGCCGGGCCCTGTCCCTTCCTGCTTCAGGGAATGAGATGTCACTGTCACCAGCTGCTGGGCAATGAGGGTTACAGATTATGCCTGGGTTCTAGCTGCTCTGGGGATCTCACTGGCCTCTTTCTAGTGGGGAGTCCATTCTGGTCCCCCTGCCCCAGGATCTGCTGCCAACACTGGCTCAGAGCCCAGGGTCAGAAAGAAGATAGCATGGTGGAATGGGACAGCTGCCTAAGACACCTCTGTCCCCAGCATGCCACCCTTCCCTCTGTGACACTGCCATCCCCAGGGCCCCCTTCTGTCCTTTGTTCCCTTGGCCTAGGCTTGGTACCTGGGCTCCCCTGCTGCTCACACCTCGAAACACATGTCTGCTGAACCTGCTGCCACTGAGTGTCTGTCCCACCTCTTAGAGTTGCATTTTGACACTAAAACCCCGGGTCTCCATGTCATCTGCTCTTAGACACACCCTGAGGGGTGGGGCTAGGGTGCTAGCCAACTGGGAGAGCAGAGGAGTCTCAGAACCCCTTGGCCTAAATGCCAGGCTGGTTAGCAAAAGGAGAGGATGTGGCTGTCGGGAGGAGCTCACAAGAGCCTCACCAGGTCCAGCTGGAGTCCAGAGCTCAGCAGACTCTTGGGGAAATGCTCTCTGATAGGTCAGTCAGCTCAAGTAGGAGCAGGGAGGCAACTGTGATCATGGGGAAAGAAGTGACTTTTTTAAGATGACAGTTGGGGGGACAGGATTTGAGTCCTAGAGCCCAGAGTCAGGAGACGGGGTACGCTGGGAGATAGGACAGCTGCCCCCACACCGCCATCCCCACAGGGGCTCTGTGGCAGCCCCCGTGCTGCTCCTAGGATGTCGTATGACTTTGCTCCTACACCATCCTTGCCTGGGATGGGGATTTGGGCTTATTCTTTGCACTTTACAAAGCAAAGATAGTTGGAGTAGACTGAAAGAAGCATAGAAATTGATTAGATGGGAAACTGAATCAACTGGTTAGGTGTTTTGTTTGTTTTTATGTCAATTTGACACAGCTAAGGGTCATCTGGGAAGAGAAAAATCCCAGTTGAGAAAATGCCTCCATCAGACTAGCCGGTAGGCAAGTCTGTGGGAGCACTTTCTTGATTAATGATTGATATGGGAGGGCCCAAAGCACTGTGAGCAGTGCCACCCCTGGGAAGGTGGTCCTGGATGTGTAAGAAAGCATGCTGAGCAGGCCACGGGGAGCAAGTCAGTAAACTGTTCTTCCTAGTTTCTCCTCTAGTCTGACTCAGCTAGGTTCCTGCTTGAGTGACTTCCCTCAGTGATGGAATAAAGCCTTTCCTCCCCGAGTCATGGTGTTTTATCATAGCAACTGGAGGCAAATTAGGACAGAAATAAGTACTGAGAGTGGGGTTTGAATCCATGTGGACATATGTCCATTGGAGGAGTAGAAGTGCATGATGTGCAGTGCTGGGCTGGTCCATGGGGTCCTGAAAAGTGATGGGCAGAAACTAGAGAGGTGCTGTAAGTTGGAGCCCAGCTTTCAACTTTGAATGGGTTTGAATGGCAGGTTAGGAGGTGAGATATTCTCCAGTCTCTAAATAGTCCTTGACACTGGGTGAGGTCTAAGTATTACAGGAAAACAACACAGTTCCCTTATTGACAGAACTGACTTCCAGAGGGGTTATCCCCGACACGGGTCAGCTGATTCCATCAGTAGCAAGCACTGTGAACAAATTCAAAGGATGCTGACTTAGCCTGGGCTTTAGTTAAGGTTCCTATGGCTGTAATAAATAACATGACCAAAAGAGAGTTTATTTCAACTTACACGTCTATGGTACAAAGGAACTCAGGGCAGACACCTGGAGGCAGGAGCTGAAGCAGAGGTTGGGAAGGAATGCTGCTAACTGGCTTGCTCACCATGGCTTGCCCAGCCAGCTTTCTTAGAGCACTCAGGAACACCAGCCCAGGGACGGCACTGCCCACAGTGAGCTGGGTCCTTTCACATCAATCATTTGAAAATGCACTATGGGCCAATCTGGTGGGGGAATTTTCTCAACTG